>JAXBDA010001634.1:0-51954 GCA_036023075.1 Gaultheria prostrata
CTCATATAACGTGCCACTAAATCTCATATTTGGTGCCACTAAATCTCATATTTGATCCATATGAGATTTTGTAACTAGTCATATGAGATTTTGTGACTTATATGTATTGATGTGACATGTCTCATATATGTGCCACTAAATCTCATATTTGACCATATTTGATCATATGAGATTTTGTGGACTTATATGAGATTTTCTGACTACCCGTATGAGGGTGCATACGGTACGACCTTTCATACCTTTAGCCACAAAATCTCATATTTTGAATTACAAAATCTCATATTTTGAGTTACAAAATCTCATATGGAATAATTTTGGGGGTGTACTGTAGCAATACTTTCCAATTGAAAACACTAGTTTTTTTGGTACGTTTTCCGGAGAACAAATAACTAAAGGGATTTATATAATATTAATACTCCTATCCTAATAGTATGTCAGTTTTCGATTTTTATTGTTTCGAAAGCAGACAAATTACCGGAATATAAGTTTGTTGAGTTCGATTTTTATTGTTTCGGAAGCCGACTAAATTACCGGAACATAAGTTTGTTGTTTTCTCCTCTCCAAAAACTCATCTGCAAATTTTTGTGCTGTGTTTTATCGTCTTTAGTATTTTTAATAAAAGGTTTATGCATTTTACCTCTACCTAAAAAAGTAAAAATAAAGTAAAATCCTCTCACACAAATTAACTAAAAATAACATGTTGTTCAATAAATTCACATGGCCAAAAAATAAAGTCAAACTCAGCTAATTTGTTTTTTTGTCTTCAGTAAAATTTTCATAAGTTTTGATAAAGTTTTTTGTTTTAAATGCGTCAATTCAGCTGTATTCAAAAAGTAAAAAGTTTTAAAAAATTTACTGAAGACAAAAAAATACATAGCCCTATACAAGTTTTTTTTATCTCGAAAACTCATCTCTAATAACAAGAGATGGCCCTGAGTTAAAGCAAATGTGTTGCGGCCGATTATGCCCTAAAAGAAATACTCCCTCCGGCCCTTTTTAAGTGTGTAGTCTCGTAATTCCAATTTATATATTTTTCTCACATAAACTTTTACAACTTTTACATCTACTTTCCACTACTTACCCTTATCAATATAATATTACCTACTAACTTTTCAAAAAGGAATCTATTTTTAAGGGTAAAATAGGAAATGTACTCACTAATTTTCCAAAACATACACTTAGTAAGGGACAACCAAAAAATAGAAAGTTAAACACTATAAAAGGGACGGAGGGCGTATGAATTTTAAGGGCCTCCATATTTTACTGCCCATAGGTATCTTTTGTAATACCCAAAAAGAAATGTACATTGTTTATAACGCCCAATTTCAAACTCAAAAGATGCCCAATTTCAAATTTACAAGGCCCCATATGCGCATTATTAAAAAAGCCCCGAACTTCAACCAAAACCAATGAATTAGGTTCGGGAAAAAAAAGAGGCAAGTTCTGGACTTACGAGGCAGAGCCGTAGTGAGGGAGTAGAGAATCGAGAGACGGACGAACTTCGGAACTTGTTTCCAAACCAAAAATCTCAAATGATTCCAAGTTTTTTTTTTTCTTTCTATATGCCTATAATATTGTTTATTTTGTTTGTATTCTAATATGAGTTGATTAATATATTTTTATTCTAATTGATTTGGGGAGCTTTGGCTTAGGTCATATCTATCAATGGGATTATTATATGTTACTGATATGGAAGGGTGGAAGACTAAGCAACAAGGACTCATTCAAAAGATCAAAGAATTGTACGTGAGAATCAATATATAGGGTTTAATTAACTGATTGTTGAAGTGTACGAGGGTCCAAGTTTTACATGTGTGATTTCCTAATTTTGAAAAGTATACCGTGAATAGAAAATCATGATGTTTTTTTGCTTGGTTGTAATTTTAATTATTAAATAGGGAGAAACAAAAGGAACCGTGATGGTTAATAATAGTAAATTAGCTTATGGGAATTCGCAGATTTTAATTCACCATGACTAGAAAGTAGTTGTCTGGACATGAAAAAAGAAAAAAGAAACAAAAAGTAGACACACAAATTCAATCTCAAGGGGGTGCTCTCGATAACCCATACTAACCCACGATATTAATATATGTGATTTCCTAATTTTGCAAAGTATTCTGTTAGCAGAAAATCGTGATGGTTTTTGGTTGGTGGTAATTTTGATGGTTACACAGGGAGAGACAAAAGGAATTGTCACGGTTAATAATAGTGAATTAGTTGTGGGAATTGCAGATTTTAATTCACCATGGTTAAGAAGTATTTGTCTGGACATAATAAAAAGGAAAAAGAAGCAAAAAGTAGATGCACATAGTCAATCTCAAGTGGGCGCTCTCAATAAGTTTTGAGTAAACCACAATAACACAGTTCAAGTTTGGTTGAAGACTTAGTGGAAAAGGAACATGAAGATTCGGAAAATTAAGAATAATAGAATTTGGGGAATAGAGAAGAAGCATATGTGGAGAACAAAGAACACGAGAGTGGCCAAGATGGTGTGGATGATGAGACTCGAAACGAGAACATGAATTTTGATTGTGGATCGAGAAACATTTATGATCCATGTAATTGGGTCAAAATTGCTCAAATTTTCATGGACTAAATAGAAGAAAGAGGTCTGTTGAGGAGGGATGAAGATAATTTTCATAAAGATAGTGAAGGTCAGCATTTCTTGTCCTTTCATTATACTCGCCGTTTGTCAAATGGAGAGAGGCAAAACAGGAGATAGCTTGTATACTAAAAACGAGATTTCTTTTACTTTTTAGTTTTGTGGATAGCATAACAAAAATAAAATAGGAAGATTTAACTAATATTTTTATTAATGGTATTTGTAAAAACATTTGTTCGTACATTTTATAGAGGTCTTGAATGAAAAAATGCTTTTGAAAAAAAAAGAGATATCAATCGCCCATGAAAAAACGAATCCTTATGCCATCATGTCCATTTCATAAAATAAGTGATTTGATGAAAACAAGAACAATATGAACGAACCCATACGGATTCACGCGATTTAGCATCTAATTCATTTTGCCAAAAAATCAGAAGAACAAAAGTGGAGTAAGTTATGACAAAAAAGCTACGAAAACGTAAGCAGTGAGATAAGATAAACCACATTTAACTAAAGTTTGCTATAGTATCATATAAATATCTTTCCTTTTCAATCAAAGATTGTTATGCTGAAAACTGTAGTTTACTGCACAGAATTTACGCGTTTGTGTGTGAGTTTGACTTTGTTCTATTACTCATAAAAATCCGGGAAACATCATGGATGGATTTTGATATATTGTTGTGTTTTCTACCAAATCTTAGATCCTTTTGGTTCATATATATTATAATTTTGGTGGATTTTACAATTTCTTTTTGACATTGCTGGAATTAATAGTGTGTTTGCAACAGGTGGTTTAAGTTCGTGGAATTGATTTATTCACATAATGAGGTCTAATTTTTCTAATAAATTGTTTCTTTTCCTTATATGTCCAGTTTGATCCAACAAATTTGTGGTATTTAATTCTTTGAGGATTAGTGTTAAAAAAAATACAACTTTGACTCTTGTTTTTGGGAGGGACATGCATTCTATGCATTGATATATTGTTTTGTGCAATTACACTTTGGTTTACTTTTAGTAAAAGTCTACAAATTGTGTACTTTGTATCAACGGTTGGAAAATGGGATAATTTTGTTCATAATTTTTTGTCACTTTGAGCCAAAAATAAATTGGGACCTGATAACTTTTTGAGGTGGGTCCGAATTGGTTTACATACTCTTAAATAAAGGGATTAAACTATTGAAAGAACGAACGGAATTCTTTGAGGAATGAATGAGAAATTTTCTGATAAAGTGGACATGATTGTCATGATTGATTTGGTGCAACAAATTAATTTTTGAATTCAATTTTATAACGGTTGTGAATTCATTTCTGCAAATTTAATTTGATGCTACAAAATTCACTTTTGTATTGATTTCAATATTGAATTTTGAGGCTCCCCATATTAATGACAGAGGCTCCCCTTGAATGCTATAAATTTTTCGCTCTATTTGTTTGAATTAGGGGTGAGCATGGACCGGATTGGTTCGGTTTTGTAGTAAACCAAGAACCAAACCACTACATACGGATTATGAATTTGGAAAACCAAACCAACCCATAAAAGGCATAGAACCAAACCAATCCAAACCATTAAGATACGGATCGGTTTCGGTTTCGAACCACGGTTTACTTAAAATTGAGATATTATTTCTGTAAACTATTTAAAGTACTTAAAATTTTGAAGATTAATAAACCAAAACTTATATTAAATCCAATTTCATTAAAATATCATTAAAATTAATCATGGTAATGAAGGAAATCAAGGAATAGGAATAGGCAATGATCAAATCATATATAGATTTTTAGAAAAATAGAAACGTGTTGTGGAATCAAAATTGGAATGGAGAATTTTATTAGCAAATTTATTGGCTATGACTAAACCACTACTGGTGTATTAGAATTAAGGGAATAAGTTATGAATCTTAGGCAAAATAAAATCTTGCACAAAGAAGGAATAATGAATAAATTAAATTAGGAAGTTAGTTAACTATGGCTTATATATATAAATACATTTATATATAATATACACAGTTCGGATCGGATTGGGACCAGAACCATGAACGTAAATCCACAAACCAAACCATTGAATATGGATTCTAATTTTTTTAAACCAGGACCAAACCACGTTACTAAAAAACCGAACCAAACCAATCGGTTTGGATCGGTTTGGACTGGATTCACGGTTTGACGGATTTTTTGCTCACCCCTAGTTTGAATACACCGGCAAACAATTCTTCTTTTTTTGTTTACGTTCGAGTTGTTCTTGTTTCTTTGTGAGAGTGTACTACAGAGTTCAGTTCGTTGAACAATTCTGGCGTGGTGCAACTGCTATTGTGCAACCATCTGATCTTGGGAAACAAACGCCGAAGATACCCAAGCATCCTGTGGTGTCTGGTGAGGTGGCGATTTTGTTTTAAGGAGACCGTATGAAATATGAGATTCAGTTTGAATTTCTTTACTTATTTCAGTAATTTGTTCTTGTTCGAGTATTAATTTTGTATCCATAATCTGTGTTTATTACTTTTTCCGTTATTAATAAAAAAAAAACTCAAAATCTGGTTTTCCACAATATTTATTCCTACAAGCTTAAAACAAAATTCTTTTTGGGGAAAAGGTTTATGTGTTAATTGTTTCATTATATACCACGTGGATAAATGTTTTCCATTAGATGTTATGATTACTAATGTGGCTTTTTGATCAGATCATTGTCGGTTCAATGGAGCGTTTGGATTAGAAATCAGTAGATGACTCGACACTTTTCTATAAATTCCTTTGGTAGTCTACTAATTGGGATTTCAAGAAGACAAATACGTTTTCTTTAGTTATCGGGTTCAAATCCAGTTTACTATTTTTGGATTTCATTGAAGGTAAGATAGAGTCTGGATTAATTTTCTATAGTTGATTTTCCCATTAACTCATTCTACACATTTTTATGCATAAACCTACTTGGATCAAATATAAATGTTTATGTGCACTGATTATACTTGAAATCATTTTTGGCACGTCTGACTTTGATCAAATGAGTGGTAGTGTTTTTGGAATTTATAATTTTCAATAGTTGTATTTATCCAAGAAGCCTGGTATTTAATTTGCTTGACATTACCTTCGGCATTGAGATCTTTGGCTAATGTGTTAATTATAGAAATATGGATAATTCTAACATTATATATACTTTTATATGTGGTGCGTGGGCATCCAAATGGTTTAGAGTAAATTTCGTAAATATTAATTTCTTCAAGAGTTCTTTGATTTTGGAAATTTCGTTCACTATAAAAGAAAATTGAAAACAATTTGTGAACTTAAAAAGTACATCGTTTGAGGAGAATTAGAGAGAAAAATATTTTCATTTTTATTATTACTAGAAAATGTGAAAATTATTTTGCTAATAATGTCTTATAATATTAGTGAGCTACTAAAGTTGTTAATTATATCTTACCATTGAGATAATACAACACATCTATATCAAAATCTAAATAGTCCTAGAAAAGGCGAGGAAATATTTTGTCACCTAATATTAACATTTGGCGACAAAACAAAATTTCCTCACCTATTCTGAACAATTGGCGAGGAAACTAATCTTAGTTTTTTGATGAGGAAATATAATTTCGTCGTCAATCTTAGCTTTTTGGCGAGGAAAGATAATTTCGTCGCCAAATGGATAGCGAGGAAATCCTCGCCAAATCTTAGCTTTTTGATGAGGAAAGATAATTTTGTCGCCAATCTTAGATTTTTGGCGAGGATAGCTTTTTGTTAGTATGCATAGCCTTTTGTCTCTCGCTATTGCATTTACTCGCTAGCGCCTTTCATGGGATGTGATGGTATTTCAAGTGTGTTAAAAATTCAAATTTGAGCGTATCCTTGTGAGTTTTTGGAATCAAAGCTTGAAATGGTGCATGTGCTTGACTATTTTGGCATGGCTTGTTCACTTTAGTTCATGGCATGCATTTGTGTGGGTTGCACCGGATTGGATCAAACGGGGTGTGTTCGAATCTTGCCTACTTTTTGTCAATTGAGCATAGGTTTCGTATCTTTAAATCCGGGAAGTTTGTTTAGCATAATATAGTGAGTTAGTGATATATAGTTTACTCGGGGCGAGTAAAGTTCAAGTTGGGGGGTGTGATAAGCCCCAAATGTTGTATATATCTGGGCTTATCTCGCTCGTTTTCATCACACACATGTGCATTTTGTGCTTTTATACGATTCATTTTGCGCGAGTTGTGTTTTTGATGAGTTTCAGAAAATTGGAGCTAAAAGGGCGTGTCCAAAGCTCCAAATAATCCCCGGTTGTATCCAGAAGTACCCAAGGTCCCTCAATGCCGTGGAGGACAATCGGCAAAGCTTAGAAGTCGATTCGAGGAATTTTGGAAGGTTCAAGGAAGGCCCGGAACAAAGGAATAAGAAATCTAGAGCTATGAGTCTTGAGGAAATCCGATACACTGATAGGAAAATGCTAATTTCTCTCAATATACAAAGGCCATGAAGATGAGGTCCATTGGGTTTGAAAGTAGACTCATAAAGCTTTCCAACGGTTCAAGAATCGCCGCATTCCGAGTTCGGACGAAGCCGGGGCGTGCCCACGAAGTTGGTTAAAAAATCTACTCGAAATGATTTTGGATCGATCCAAAGTTAACTTTGGATCGATCCAAACTATTTTAGTGAGAAAACAGAGGGTTTTGGATCGATCCAAAGTTAACTTTGGATCGATCTAAAATGGCTACGTGGGAAATTTCTTAAGGCATTTGGATCGATCCAAAGTTAACCTTGTCCGGGCCACTTTTTGCTACTTTAATTCTTTCCATTTGGGGTATGTTTCACCTTTTTTATTATTTTTAGGGTATTTTAGAGGAGAGAGAGGGTCACTTGTATAAATACTCTACTATCTCTCTCTCTCTCTCTCTCCCCCTCCCTAGTTTAGTTTTGCACTTTAAGGTGGAAAACCTCCATAGCTTGTAATTTGATTTTCCTTCAAGAACTCATGTAAGTTTCCATTTCTAGTTAATTTCTCATGTATTAATGTTGTAGCTACACTCAAGATCTTTCTTTAATTCCAGATTATTTCAATTTTCGTCGGTTATTTCGCGTTCTTCATTTTCTAGCTTTCTCCCTTGAAATCTCAGTTAAATAGTTGTGTTTGGTTAATTTCCTTAGGTTTAAAGTTGTTCCTACTACTTAGATCTTTCAAGAAATCAAGTTTATTTTCGCATTTGTCATGTTCTTTATTTTCTTCAAATTTCTAGTCAAGTTTTCTAGAATGTTGTGTGAGTAGTTTACGTAGGCTTGGTCATGGGGTAATTAGCACCCCGTGCCTTAGGTTGATTCGCTCTCCTCGCCATTTAGTAGAGTTACGGGTTCATCTTGCCTCATTGATCCCACATAGGCAAGAGCTACGCTCCTTGCCACGTGGGATGCTTTGCGCGATGTCACCCTCGGGATTTGCAATTTGCCAAGAACCCTAAACTTTACCGAGCACCATTTCTAGTTCGATGAGTTCAAAAGTCAAATCTTCCGTTCGGGGATGTTTAACGACATCTCCGAGCCGGTTATGTTAGAGGAGAATGAATCGACTCAAGTCATGGGTGTTGAAATCCCATAGACCTTGCCTTGGTTTTAAGTAGTCTTTTCATATTCTGAGTCGTTCTCGAAGTCGAGAGAATTCCACCCCGAAATCACAATTCAAAGTTTGCCGCTTTAAGGCTAAAAACCCTCACGCGAAAGACAAGTTTCACGCTCGGTACGTTCGGTCCCTGTCGATTCAATCCGGTCTTACCGGTATTATGATATCTCCGACTTAAGCCCTACGCTTCGGGCAGCCTACTAAATAAACAAAGTTGGGTGTAAAGCATATAGTTGGTTGTGCTGTAAGGTGTTTTAAGACAGTATAGTTTGTACAAAATGTTAGTTTGTCTATAATTCTAAGTTGTTGGGTTGCTTATCTTTGTACTAATTCAGCTAGTTTTATTTGTGGATTTTAGGATAATCCGGAGTATGTGTGGCATTTTCTTACGTTGCACTTCATTTCAGGGGTTACTGGGACGGGGTGTGACAACATTCATCAAGGCGAACATGTTTTTTCCTTCAGAATATTGTGTGCGACGTCAGACTTCAGGAGCGATAAAGGGATCAAACCCATGGCCTTCCGATCAAGAATATCCCAATCTTTGTACCGCAACCGCAACTCTGATACCAGTTGTTGCAGTTGCTAGTTGGATAGAACTACGTGCTCAATCTCACCAACACAGAAACACTCAGGATCTTGGATGTTATGAATCACATAAGACAAACTAAAGAGATGAGGGGGGAGAGAGATAGAATACACAGATATACGAGGTTCGGCAAATGTGTTCTCCTCGGGAGCCACACCAGTACACTACAAATCAAGGGAGGAAATTCTTAGAGTCTCTCTCTACAATAACAACTTTCTCTCAAAAGAATATGATGTTGTCTTAGCCTTAAAAATCTGATTCAAGACTTTAAATACATTCTGTTCGCATCACGACGGTCTTGACCATACTCGACATAGTCCCGTCAAAGTCGGTCTTGAGTGACTTGTTCACGGTGCTGACCATTTTTTACAAAAATGTAAGAAACAGCCCAGATTGATCGACTAATCTCAAAAGTGCTCAGGTCATGATCACGATCCGTCCTCGAAATAGTCCTGGCCAAAAGTGCTTAAACATAAGAAATTTGTTTTTGCACCCCCAATAGGTTCCCTGATAGAGCTTCGTAAAGTTTCTTAACCTTAGGTTTATCCCGTATTGTGGTAATGTATCTAGATTTGGTGTCCACTACAAGAATCTAGTGTTTTAGAGACAAAAAATTGAGGACCTAATTCTTTTTGTATCTAAATGTATGGTATTAGAAACAAAATTATTTTTGTTATGAACCAAATTAAATTTTGTCCACAAATATTTGTCCTTAAAGTTCCCTTTTTAATCTCCCCCTTAACCATTTTTTAAAGCATTAGAATTAGAGACCTAAGTTTGCTACTTCTTGGTTCTTAATGCCATATTGCCATACCAAAATTTTCTAGACCACGTTTTAAGCACGAACCTCATCACCATTGAATGTTGTCCCGAAATGTCTTTGGCGACCAAAATTTTAACTTTTGCAACCAAAATGTTTAGTCCCTAGAACCATGACGTGTTGTGGTCATCAATGACAGGCGGCCACGTTTGATACAGTGGAATACAGCAAATGTGATTTTCCTAAACAATCCCACCAGAATTCATATCAAACCATTTCTTAAGGCTTTAACACTTGTTGGGTTTCGAAAATTTTCGTGTTTACAAAACTGAGAACCCCAGAAATACAAATGATTTTCCTTTCTTGCACATGGAGCAACAAGAAACCTATCTGCGAGCATTATTTATTTTTGCGATAGTCATGAATTAAAAACTTTCACATGATCATATCAATGGACTTGTTTCTTCAAATGCGCTCCCTAAAATAAGAAAAACTCATGCACAGAGTCATTCAGAAGAGTAGAATAAAAAAGAAAAAAAGAAAATCATCTTCTTACCAGACTGATCTTAAGTTGCAAAGATCGAAGTTCAGCTAGGAATCGGAACTTCAACATATCTTTCAAGCATTTGTATGGCCATACTCATGGAAGGCCTTCGCAATGATCCTTTTGTATACACCAGATTGCTGTCATGACCCACCTTCGTAATGTCTCAATGTCATTCAAAGCAGCGTCATCATTATCCACTAAAGCATCTATTGTCCCTTCTCTGAAGCAATCGTTGGCCCAGTCTGCTAGTATTGCTCTCTCAGTTGGAATGGTAGGGAGGCTTTGCTAATAGCGGAAGCGTCACAAACACACGCACACATACACAAGAATTTTACGTGGCTCCCCAAAATCAGGTACGCCCACGGAAGGAGAGTATTTCATTATATGGGGTAGATACAAATACAATGGAGGAAGTTCTACTCAATCTCAAATCACTTCACTCATGATTTGTTATCTCCCACTGTGTGTGGGGAGAAACCCCCACTGGGGTTCTCTCAGTCTCTCAAGAACACTTAGGTTTTCTTTTCTCTCTACCATTCATACTTTCAATACACACAACTACATCTATATATAGGCATACAACATGGGTGTGAACACCGGTGGCCGTCACCAATTTCAAATTGAACTCTTCCTCCACTGGGTCAACAAATATGGCTGCCAAAGTCTTCAATGGCGGCAGGCATGATGTGGAACAGTATCCACACATTTTTCTTATTTCTTAATCAAGCTTACTTACTTTTCAACACTTTCTTCGTCTTCAAACTCCTGTTCAACACTCTTTCTGCAACAAATGATCTCGAGCAACAAGACACCGAAACTATATACATCCACTTTAACTGTCACAGGTACATTTCTGAAACACTCTGGAGCCACATATCCTCGAGTACCCCTTATCCCTGTATCAGTTCGAGATTGATTGAGCAATAGGGATTTTGCCAATCCGAAGTCAGAAATTCATGGTATGAACAATTCGTCGATGAGTACGTTTGAGGCTTTATGTCACAGTGGATTATTAAGGTACTGCATTCTTCATGCAAGTAAATTAGTCCTCTTGCAATCCCCAGAGCTATCCGAACCCTTTGATACCAATCAGGTCTTGGGATGCCAAAGAGGAAATTTGCTAAACTGCCATTGCTCATGAACTCATACACTAGAAGCCTGTGTGGCCAAGTTGTTCCTTGATCCCATCTGTAGCAATTTCGAGCTCCTCAAAAGTAAAAACATGTAAATTTGTTTCAAAGACACTTGTGTCGGGTATGGTATTTCTTGATTTTCTCCGATGCCTTGATAAAAACTTTAGAGAAATCATTCCCAGCAATAGAATGTTGAAGAGGCCTGAGCTGCCAAAAAGAAGTGACAACCATAAAACTTGCTCGTCTTTCTTGGAGGTTGATGTTGCAAAACTATCTTTCCTCACTTTGAAAAATGCTAGAGCAATTTGTTTTCGCCCATTGGACATAGGAAGTCTCTTCTTCCAACAAAATGTGCCATTGAATATTGCAACAATACAATTACAATCTTGCAAACAAGCTTGTCCACATTGTGTTACATTGTGAGGTCCCAATTTGTCATATTCTCCGGATGGGAAATTAACATCTCGAACCTGAGTCATATTATAAAAGTCTTCGGAGTTGTTTGTTCCGTTGTCTACACCACAATCTTGAGGGATATCAGGTGTGCATCCACTGTATTCATTATTTGGATCGATGAATGAAAACCCAGGTGGGCAATTGCAACTAGTAGCGGCACCATTTGCCGTGCAGTAGCTATTGTAGCCACATGCACCACTACCCACAAACACATTAAATAAATAGATCCAAATATATATTTGTAGGAATGTATCCTACAGCTGACCAACTCTGGTTGCCGGATGAAGTCTTTGCATAAGCATATTCCCTGAAAACACCATCAAAATCCAGCGTCGCGCGATAGTAGTTGTTTGTGTTTGGAAAGATATATGGCCATAAGTTGAAAATCGACCCATTCCCTAATAGAATGTAAATGATCGTGGATTGATTGAAAACAAGCTGAAACCCAGATAGGGAAGAATTAGAGTTCGCAGTTCCAATATTGTAGTAAAAATTATATTGGTTTTCGGTTGGCCAGGCGACAAGATTGAGCTGGAGATCTCCATTCATGAAATGGAGCTCGAATCTTCCTTTTGCGTAGTTGGTTTTAGACAGTTAGAATACAACAAGCCACCTAGTGGCAGAATTTGGGTTGATAAAATCGTGTTTGTTGGATAATCAAAACTTTGCCACACATACACACCTGTACTATTGCCTGAAAGTACGAAATTACATGTGTTGAGCATGGTGCCGTAGTTGACAGTGGTATTTGGTTGTACCGTCCATATTGTTAGGCCGTTGGGATCATTTAGAGCGAGTCCATTAGAAGTGAGTTTGATGTTTGATCCCGTTTGCACTGGACTAGTTGTGTTTGCGTGCCAAATGATGGTTTGATCGGATATTTGAGCGTACCATATCGCAAGCAAGAAGGTGTTGGTATTGTTAATTTGTCGGAATCCAAAAGCGAAATCCCAGAAGGCGAAACCCATGAAGGGTTATCACCGGTAGCGGAAAGTGATGAGCCCAAAGTTACATTAGAAGCAGCAAATAAGGGCACGAAGGGAAAAAATGACAGGAAGAAGAGAGGAGGGATAGCAGAAGAAGCCATTGAAAATGTTACTCTAACTTGGAAGAATGTTTAATACAAAATGAGATTGGTTGTTGCTGTTCTAGTCAATTCGGAAAACCTCATATATGATCAAGGGGGAATGACTTTGAAAAGTCAATAGCTGGTGATTGCGTTTCTGAAAGCGAGTTTAATCAAATACCATTTAACGGTAGGCATAAGTTCGCTGATTTACTTGTTTATGTTTTTTCCACTTATTCTTAAATCTTGGACACAAAGTAACTACCGTTTTTGGTTAGCGTGGACCAGTTAAAACTCTCAGCGTGGAACGAAGTGCTGGCTAATGAAGCATTAAAAACTCTGTTAACAGATTCCATCCCTTCCATCTTTTTCCATCTCTCTCACTCCTCTTGATTTTATTTTTTTTTTTGGTAATTCGGAAATCAAATAACTAGAGAAAAAACAACTCCATGAAGGAGAAAGTTAGGTTACAGACCCAGCAAGGAAAGTTTTAGTCCAGAATTTTCCTAAGTCCTAGAAGATCTCTGTTCATGAATTCCCTGAGCGAGAGGGGCATCACATCTGTGACAAACAGATTTTCCTCCTGTTCAGCCCCAAGATGTGCAAGATGGTCTGCGCACTCATTCGCATTGCGGTAGATGTGTTTCAGAGTAGCTCTCGTTCGTGCTATCAAAGCTTTAGCCTCAAAAATCATGTTTCTCTGAGGGTGATTGCCATCAAAGCTGTCATTGATCAAATTCATTGCTACAAGAGAATCAGATTCAATAGATACGTTTTGCATGCTTTTCTCTAGGATGATGGTCAAGCCACGGTAAATGGCCCATAATTCTGATGCCAGGCTTGATTCCCATTCCAATTTGCCATAGAATCCCAAGGCCCATTCACCATCTATGCCGCGAAAAAGCCCTCCACAGCCAGCTTTCTGGGCAGTGATGTACCAGCAGCCATCTACGTTTAGTTTCAAACCTGTAGAAGAAGGAAACCAACGTGTAAGTGCAGGTTTTTTGAGCCTCATGGTAAGCCTAGATTTGAATGCTCCATCAATCTCTTTAGCATAGGCAACAGTAGACTTGAAGCTCGCAGTAGCAGGGGTTTCAATATTATCAAAGCTCTTACGGTTTCTATCTTTCCATATGTGCCAAAGAGTGACTAAAAATAAGCAGCTCCAAGTAATACCATTTCCTACACCAGAAATCTTATTAGATTTGAGATTTCGAGTGATCCATTCCAAGAGAGGGCATTCAAATCCATTGCTTAACCACTTGCTGCTCTGAAAGAAGGACCAGAAATCCCTGGCTTTAGGGCAACCCCGAAAAAGGTGGTTCATGTCCTCAATATCCAAGTTGCATCTGGGGCATAGTCCAGTTTGGCAAATACCTCTATGATTTTTGAGTTCATTCGTTGGAAGTTTGTTAAGCAAAATCAGCCAAATAAAAGTATTGAGTTTAGAAGGAACTTTTAGCTTCCAAAGCCATTTCCAACCAGACAGATCTGACTCTTCTTTTCGAATGAACTCATAAGCACTAGAGGTCGAGAAAATGCCATCCCCAGCATGAGCCCAGGATGGTTTGTCGGGCTGAGAATCAAGGCCACCAATGATAGTATTATTTATCAGCTCAATAGTCTCATCATCTATAAGATGGGCAATACTATTGAGATTCCAAGTGTGGTTATCTCCCATGATATCTTTAACTTTTTGACCAGCAATAACATGATTTCCAGGGAATTTAAGAGCTAGGGGGCCCTCTCCACACCACCAATCATTCCATAAGTCGATATTCTGCCCATTACCAATAATCCATTTAGTGCCACTTTGAACAATATTATTGATATTTTTAATGCTTCTCCAAGTGTGTGAAGCTGACCGGTCTCTGGGCCAACTATCAATAGAGTGATTTCTAAGGTATTTAGTCTTCAGCAAGTTCCCCCAAAGACAGTTATGCTTAGTCTTGATGTTCCATCCAAGCTTAGTGAGGAGGGCAAGATTCTGATTTCTAGCTTTTTTAATGCCAAGTCCTCCTTTGTCCTTGTCACGACAGACTTGGTTCCAATTGACAAGATGTAATCTTTTCTTATTAGCCGTGTCACCCCATAAGAAATTCCTATTAAGTCTATCCAAGGTTTTACAAACACTAATGGGTAACTCCATAGTTTGCATAAGATAACTAGGATTAGTGGAGGTGACATGTTGGACTAGGGTGGCTCTTCCCGCAAGAGAAAGGGTGTTACTACTCCACCCTTGCAGTCTGTTTTGAATTTTCTCAATCAAATCATTAAAGTGTTGTTTTGTGACTCTCCCATGAAGCAGAGGGACACTAAGATATTTCCCCAGGTCAGTAGTCAAAGATATGTTCGATAAAGCACTAAGTCTCCTAGCTCTAGTCCTGGGGACATTCTGAGAGATAAAAAGTTTGGATTTACCCAGATTAATAGATTGGCCCGACATCTCACAGAATTTATTCAGAACTTTCATCATAGCCTTACAAGTTTCAAAGCTATCTTGCCCGAACAAAATTAAGTCATCCGCAAAAAAGAGGTGAGTAAGAGGAGAAGAATTGTTTGAAACTTTTATACCTTTCCACTTACCCCCAGCAGCCTCGACATTGATAAGGATGGAGAGTCTCTCCATACAAAGCACAAAAAGATAAGGGGAAAGAGGGTCTCCCTGTCTAAGTCCTCTACTAGGAGTGAACTCTTCTAGGGCTTCCCCATTCCACAAAACAGACGAAGAAACATTGGTAACACAGTCCATAATTAAAGATATCCATTTCTCATTAAACTTAAACAGAACCAGGGTATCTTTGAGGAATTTCCAAGAGATTTTGTCATACGCTTTCTCTAAGTCAATTTTAAAGACCATACCACCTTTATTTCCTTTCTTCTGTCTAAGCGTGTGAAGGATCTCTTGGGTTATGATGACATTGTCATTAGTGGATCTTCCCGGAATAAAACTGCTTTGAAAAGGGCCAACAATTTTATGCAGAAGAGGTCTAACACTACTAACCAGAATTTTGGTTATGATTTTGTAAAGCACATTGCATAGGCTTATAGGTCTGAAAAATTTAAGAGAATCCGGATGTTCTACCTTTGGATCAGAGCAATAAGAGACTTATTGACAGTATTAGGAATAGAGGCAGTCTCAAAACAGTTCTTAACAAAGTTGCAGACATCATTACCGACTATGTCCCAGAACTTGTGATAGAAAACTACTTGAATACCATCCGGACCCGGAGCCTTGAAAGGGTGGATATTTTGAACAGAGTTCCAAATTTCAGTATTGGTGACAGTGGCACACAATCTATTATTATCTTCGAGAGATAGAAAATCTGCAAGGTGATAGGAAGGAGGGCTGCTGCCATGTCCAAGGTCCCCTTTGAAAATATTTTTAAAATAATCCTGGACCATACCTTTGAGGGAGTCAGAATTTTCAACCCAAACATTATCAGAGTTTTTTAGCATAGAAATTTTAGCTTTCCTTCGACGAATAACAGTAGACAAATGGAAATATTTAGTATTACGTTCGCCAGCTGTTATCCAATTGGATCGAGATTTCTGAAACCAAAGGAGTTCCTCTTGATTCAAAATGTTATTATAGTCAAAAATAATATTTTGCTCAAGCAGTTGGAGATTATGAGAAAAAATGTTGTCTTGAGCTTTTTGAATTCCTTCGATTCTGGCCTTAATCCATCTTTTCTTACGAAAGATGTTTCCAAAAATATTACGATTCCAGGATATGGCTTCCTTGGTGAGGTTTTTGATACAGTAAAAAATATTAGTCCCACACCAGGCATTGTTAACAACATTTACAAAGGAGTTTTCAGACATCCAAGCAGCCTCCATTCTAAAAGGTCTATTAATACATATGAAATTAGTATTACCCAACATACGAATAAGGATAGGGGAATGGTCAGAGTAAATACGAGGTAAAACTTTAACCATACCTTCGGGAAAACGGGTATGCCATTCGGAGTTGGCTAAAGCTCTATCCAGTCTTTTCTTGATGTTTGCTAGCCCGGACCTACCATTAGACCATGTGAATTTCGAGCCCATGTATCCCATGTCCACCAGGTTGCAACGATTTATCCTATCCCCAAATTTTCTTCATTGGCTCCCATGGTTATCAGTTGCAGTACTGTTGCTCTCATCCAGGTTTACTGTGTCATAACAATCACCAGCTACCATCCATCCTTTTCTAGTATTTTCTGTGTTTTCTACAACCGACTCAAGATCTTCCCAAAGTATGTCTCTCATTCTCGGGTTAGGGTTACCATAGATGGCAGAAAAGACCCATTCATCATAATCATCTTTCTCAACGGTTGCGTGGATAGCTTGCGATGTGGTATAGGTTGGGTTAAGGGTGACCCTATTGGGATCCCATAGTAGCCAAATCCCTCCTGCCATTCCCACTGGGTCCACGTAAACAGAAGTCAAATATCCTGCCTTCTTGAAGAAAGTCCCTATAGATTCAAATTTGACTTTTGTTTCGAGTAAAGCCACCACGTCCGGGTTGTACTGTTGTGTTATCTCCTTAAAGTGGGATCTGAATCTTGCGTTCCCTGCACCTCTACAATTCCAAACCAGTAAATCGAAGCTTGGCATCATAAAACAATCGTCTAAATTGGAGTCACCTGGTATATCCAGTAGAAGCTTAATCTTCTGAAGATTCTCTCGATGTGTCAAAATCGGTTTGAGCCCGATCTTGTTTATCTCTTCCTCCTCCAGCTTTGTTTCTCTCAGCTTTAGTTTTAAGCTTATCTCTTCTGTCCACCACACACATTGCGCTAGGCGAACGACTTCTGCTTCGGGACTGATCTCCAGTGTTTCCTTCTCTTGGTCGATTATAAAGTTCTGCAGTTCTGGCAAGCTCGTGATGTGTAGGACTGGAGGAGGGCTTAGGGTCTGGAGGTTTTTTATGGGTTAGGATCTGATCGATCTCAAGGTCTATGTGTATTTGGGAGGATGTAAGAATGGGGGTCAGAGCTGCTCTTTTGTTAAGAATAGAAGATGATTTAGGGTTTCTGGAAGTGTTAGCTATCTGAGATATACCAACCGGCGCCTTGGGCTTTTCCAGAGTTTGGGCTTGATTTTCTATACTAGTAGTATTGGGCTTACCTATTGGAGGTTTTGGGCCTTTATGCTTATGCTTCCCAGAATTTTGGGTGGGCTTTGAAGTAGAGACCAGAGGGGTTAGATTCTCTTCATCCATGGGTTGGGCTTCCATTAAATTATACTTTGCCCATCAACCGGGTCAGCCATAAGCTCAATGGGTGAAAACTGATTTTTGGTAGCAATGGGTTTATCCTTGGGTTGATACTGTAGTTTTGAGGACTGGGCCTGAGCATTGAGGGGGCCCTTTGAAGGATATTTCCCATGGTTATTGTTCCCCTTAGCGTGAGCTTGTTCCCCTATATCTCGTTCCATATTGCCTTGGTAGTGTGGCTGTTGGTTTTTGCCTCTGGTTTCAGTAGAGTGGTTCCTTGGGTACTGGGGCCCAATAACTTTAGAAGGCTTCCTCTTCCTATTGACCAATGACCACCATCCATTCCCCAAACCCAATGTCCTTGGGCCCACTAGGTTCTACCAACCCGTTGAAATTCACCTGTTGTTTGTCAGTCCTTCTGACTCCATCAACGGTCGATGTACCTTCTCCTTCTGGGTTTTCCCTTGCTGCCGTTGTTGAGCAGAGTTCCCGCCGGTGGCCGACCCTGCCACAGGAAAAACAGATGGTATGAATATGCTCGTATTCTATGTGATAATCGTACTTACCCACAGCTATGGAAGGCTCAAGGGGTTGGCTGAGGTCCATTTCTATGCACATACGGGCATAGCTGCCTCTGATCGACTCCACCGTTTTGTTATCCACCTTGACCGGTTTTCCTAGTTTTGCTGCAATTTGGATGAGAGTTTCTTCATCATAGTACTCGGCCGGTAACAGGGGAAAACGGAGCCAGACCGCTGTTTTCATGGCTTTAGCTTTATCCGCCCTGACATCGCTATACCATTTTTGTACCGTGAGGTAATGGTCTTGTATGATCCAAGGACCACCCGTATAGGCCTTGTGGTAGTCTGATTTTGATTCAAATCGAATGATGTAAAAGCCCAGACCAACATCCATGGGGATAATCAGCCCTTCCAGGTTCCAGAGTTTATGTATTTTGTCCATCAATACTTTGAACCCAATATTTCTTCCCAGGAGCTTTATTATGAGACATCCCTTCCAAATAGATCTAATCCGTTTGAGATGATCAAGGGAAAATCTATCCGGATTCTCGATTTAGTTTGAGGAGGTTCCTCACATTCCATCTCATCCTCATCATCGTCGATGTCGTCGAATTCATTCAGCCTCTTTTCTTTATCTTCCTCAGATTGCTCCCGTAAGAGAGCTGCTCTGAACGATCGAGCTTTCTCACCTCCAAGCAGAGGTTTTTGGATAATAGGGTTAATCAGATATGGGGGGTCAGGCATCTGCATTTTCTGCCCACCCAACTGATCTCCTTGGGTTTCCATCACTATTTCAAGAGAGGAGTTGAACAAATTTGGTGTACAATCATCTTCCATGGCTTCCAAAACAGTGGAAGCTTCGTGATTACTTTTAACTTTCTTCGTACTTCTTTCAAGATGATCTGTCTCCTCCGCCGATTGGGTCTGAACTTCCGATTCTGTAGGAATAGAGGGGGGAAGCATTCTAGAGAGAGAAGCCAGAAATCGTTGATGCCAATTGAAACACTAGTTTTTTTTTTTTGTAATTTTTCCAAAGAACAGATAAAGAGATTGGAGTATACAGTACTCCTATCCTAATTTGTGAGTTTTCGTTACTATTGTTTAGAAAGCAAACTAACTAGTAACTACTCCCTCCGTTTTAAATTGTTGATCCTGACGGATTTGAATGCAATTTTTAAACTGTTTATATCTTTTAATATACTAATGGGATTCACGTGTGTTGCATCTGGCATTATTATAGAGTATTTTTAATCATTATCTTCTCAATTGACCTTCTTGTGAAATTACGCATGTCAAATATACAAAAAAAAAAAACAGCAAAGCATGTATTTATTCTCAAAAAACCAAGCAAAGCATTAAAACACAGAAAATAAAGAAAAAAAGCTTTAAATAAAGCCTCATATAAAGAACACCACAATATATAATTAGATTGTATCTAAAACAACATAGGACAAAATCAAACCACATAAATCTTTTCTTTGTAACGCACAGGGCCGCATCCAAAAAATTTCCAAAAATAGGGGCACTCTCATTCTTGTTAATAGTAGGCTTGAGTAGAAGTCTTTCGTGACACAATATGATAAATATAATGGCCTAGTCTAATTTTTTAGGCCTAAACAATTGTAATGAGAATTGGACTTAAAGGCCCAAGCTAAATAGAACCCCCATTCCAAAAAAAAAGATGGATTGTTGTATGTTGGCGGTTCGCCACGTGATCGGAAGGGATTTGGGGCCAGTGAAGGTAATCCGGCCGTCTACTTCGGCACCGACAGCTCAGATTTAATCCAAACTCCAAATGATCCTATCCGTTCATTCTTTGGATTAAAATCCGAATCTTCATTGCCGAGATGGACGGTTGGATGGCCTCACTACAACCGCCCTCACTACAGGACCCTGGACCCGACCGGAAGTCTGTTCCCCCTAGTCGTGGGCTCTTTTGACTATCATATGACCAGATCTTTCCCCGTCGTACTACAATATAATTACAATGACTCCCTCATGTTCCTGAATATATATAAAAACTTAATTCCCCAGTTTTGAAATTCTAACTGTTTCTTACAGTTTAGATTCTTAACCAAAATCAACTGATCCGTTTTGGGTGTCTCACTGACGAATATTCCCTTTTAAAAAGCACGATAAATACAATCAAATAACTCTCCATTGTGTCGAAACACGCCATGCATCACTCCTAATATCTCTTTTCTTTTTCAACTACAATGTCTCCCCAACCAAAATTTCATTCCTCATTCCCCATGCTGAGTGGTGTTTCATGCCCGATCATTCATTATTAGCGGCGGACCAATGTACCATTTATGTTATCGATTGAAAATGACTTGACAGAATAAGTAAATTATGAAGTACAAAAAAAAAAGAGTAGATTATACAAATGTAATTGATGTTTTTGCTTCTACAAATGCAACACAACTAATATTCAAGAGATAATCTGCTTTCTTGAGATAATATGTTCGGAGACTTTATATTTTGACTTTTCTATTACTATTGTATAATGATTAATATAACTTTATATTATTTTGGCTTTCTCGTATTAAGATTGTTGCTGAAAAATTTATTTAGGTGTTGTACTCTTAACTCTTAATTAATGATACATTTTTTAGATTAGGCCTTGGGCACTCCAAACCCTTGGGCCGGCTCTGGTAATGCACAAACGCTATGTTTTACACATGGGAGTTACAAATATTCTGACCTTAGAAAACCATGAGTGCAAACACTTTTTGGTAATTAATTATGGAGTTAGTTTGTGGTGCACTCCACATTTTTCCACCAATTAGAGTGATCACTCATCTAGTGAAGGTGAATAAAATCGCACTCGAAAACCATGCAGCCTATTCAATCTAACTTGATTCAAAGTTTATACACTCTGTCAAACTGGCAACACTCGAAAATCGCACTCTGAAAAATTTCTTTTAAAAGAATTCTTATTTTTATGTCCTTATTTTGCGGACTAGACAAATATTTTGGGACGGATGGAGTATAAGTTAAGGTTGACTCAATGAGTAGAATCTAATAAGTAAAAAGTTATGATCACAATCTAATTATTTTTGTTGCTCTTAGATTCCTCTTGTTAAAATGAATCAATAATCTACATAAAATCAATGAAAAACTAATAAATATAAACAAAAATTAAATAAAGACAAAATAATCAAATTTAATTGTGAAGCCAAAACTTCCCTAATATAGTGTATTTAGATTGTAGGGGAGTGGCAACATCAATGGACTTATATGAATGTGACCGTAACAATTGGACGCCTTGTTCTTTAGGTTTTTTCGAACAGCGCCTTATTCTTTATTTATTTATTTATTTTTTACAAAATGGAGAAGTTTATATTAATAAACGATGCCCAATGGCACGTATATAACGGATTTCATTACAAATATTTTGGACAAACTCAAACTAAGCATCTAAATATAAAACAAGAAACACACAGGGTAATCGATGTCTATCATCCCAACCCAAACATAGCCTGACGCAAATTGTGGCACTCCCTATCTACCTTAGATTCATACCTTGAATCAGCAGTCCTTGTTGGAAAATATTATTAGGGTATAATATTTTAATTTGATATGAATGGAAATTGATTTGTTTAGGAGTCGTATCTCTTCATTGGCACATGTTCGCTGTGGACGGACGTGTCTCTCTGGTGACTTTTCGTAGAGTCACCTGTCAGCCTATATATATGATATCATTCATTCATTTTAGTATGTCGATTTTTCCTACACTTTCCTTGAGTCGGAGTCTTTTCATTGGAGAGAATACAAACATAAGTTTGGTTCGCCCACCGAACAGATTGGAGTGCTACTTCCGTTCGGTGAAGATCAAGTAGTGTTGGGAAATAGACGTTCATACCAACCGTAAGCACCGTAGCGGGGACGAATCTATCTTAAGTACAGATTGTTAAATACTTGCCTTGATCATCATTTCATTTCTTCTCATCGATTTCCAGGTTTTGCGTTCCGATTTTATAACATTCATATTTTCAGTTTTATCACAAAAAATAAATATATTTTCCAACAATCTTAAGACAGATTTGTGTTAATTTTTGTGCGTAATTTATGTTTTATGTGCGTAGGCAAAACAAGTGTTTTGTTGGTTTCAGATCATGATCTATACTTTTGTCATTTACCGTTACCTTTTATTTCTTCGGGTTAGAAGTAAATGCATGCCCTCCAGTTGTCGAAAGAGACTATTTTCTTTTTCTTTTTGTGGGTGTTTCCAATGACAAAAAGAAAAAAGGTCACTGTCTTGTTTGATAATCATTACTCTAGACATGCACACAGTGAGTTGCAAGTTTGAGCAATCTTATTCCGTGAAATATTTTGTTGCATCATAGAACACACTGGTTCTAGACTTCTAGTCATGTTACTATCTTTGACAAACGGTTGTGTATTTTCGTTGCCTTGACCTGTCGTGATGATTGATCTTCCTAAAATTGATACGGCTGTCAATTTCTCTTTTTCCCGCTCCTTTTTGTGATATTCAATTTTTTTTTTTGAAAAGCAAAATTTATTAATTTTTGGAAACAAATTACAAAGATTAAAGATATTTAAAGCAGGCATCATGACGGAGGTGGAGAAAACCTTCAAAGAAGGAAACCACAACCGACAATCCCATGCCGCCAGAACCCAAGAAGGAAAAACCAAACAAAAAACCTGATGCTGGCAAGAAGCCAACCACAACACCCAACAAGAAAACACGCCCCAAAACTAACTACCCAAACAAACCCCAAAACAAACACCACTAACTACATACATAGCTAGCTCGCAACTGAAAAACTACTTATGATCTCATCATCATCCCCCAAATAATCTTCATCCAAGATCTTGCTTATTGACCGCGCAGTCTGAGCCGCATTTAGATGAATCCTATTGATGCCATTTGAAGAAGCAGATAATGCAGCAGCAGCTATAGCAGATCTGAATACTACACATTTTTTCTGTTTACGACGACGCTTCTTATTAGATTTAGGGAAACCCAACTTATCTTCAATCCTATTCGGCTTCCATATACCTTTCCCAATATTTTCCACAGCGTCGGTTGGCCCCACATCATTATTATTCAACACCTCCACTGAGCCCAAACTAATGCACAGTTGAATCCCTTCATGCTCGCTCCCTTCAACATTGCCCTTACCAACTCCAATAGTCGCCAAAATATTAGTTTCCTCCATCGTATTGTCCTCTATTAGATACACAACGTTATTGCTCCTAATCAAGTCCATTTGCCTCGAAGCAGCATCATCTTCAAAAGATTCAATATCCTCTCTCGATTCACCCACCAAAGAGTCTTCGCAATCAGACTCCATAATCGAATCATTAACCACTGAGACCCACTTAGCATCATCTTTTGCTAAGCAAATATCCACTGAATGATCATCTTCACCAACTGCTGAAACAATGGGAGACTCCACCCCCAATTCTTCACCATTATTCGCCTCCACAGCATCTGAAATCACATTGGAAGGTTTATAAAATTCAGGGGCCAAGTCAGATTCCTCAACGCCGCTTAAAGAGTTAGACGCCATAGCTTCAAAATCGGGGATTGAAGACCCATGATCCGAAACAATATCACTACTAGAGAAAAGGGTTTTTGCGATCAAGGTCCCCCGTCGCAAACGGTAACAAGGCCAACACTAATAGTCTTTTGCGACGGCAATGTGGGGGACGTCGTTGGTTGGGTTAGACAAAAGTTTTTTGCGTCGGCAAGGGCCGTCGCAAAGTAATTGCGACGGCCAAGATTCTTTTTTGCGTCGGTGGTTAATCTTGACTCAAAAAGATTAAAAAATATAAAATTATTAGCATCGGGTGGCTTTGCCGTCACAAATACTATTCCTTTTGCATCGGCAAAATGCCGTCTCCATAACCCTACTTTATAACTCATGTTTTTGCATCCGAGTTGCTGCCGTCACACAAAAAGAAAACATCCAAATAAGGTGAGATCATTGTGCTAGCTAATTACACATACAAGCATCCAAACCTTGTCCTCATTCATTCAGTTCATACAAGAACTCTTTCATTCAAAAACTAATTACCCAAATAACATTGTTCGAATAACATGTTTAGGAAATAAAAGCAGAAGTTGGCCATGCCAATAGTATGTAAAGTGTGACCTAAGGACAAAATTTGAATAACAAATTATCAAACACAATACATAAAAGTAACAGATTGGAAAAATGGACATGGTATCCAAAATTAGCTTCAAAGGAAAGCACGTTAGTAGTTGTTAATCTAAACAAATATCCATGCCTCCTTTTCAGCAACTCTAGCTTTGCAAGCACCAATTGCAACGACCAAAATTGCATTTGCAACAAGTTCACCCTGCAAAATAGAAGGAAGATAAAGCTAACTGCCGAAAAATGTAAAGAGAATTGGGGCATTTCAATTTTTAAGGATTAGGAATATAAAATGATTCGATTCCTTTAAGATGGTTTTTGGACGACAACTTGAAAAGAAAAACATTAACAGTAGAACCAAGACAAATTTGGTCACAATGAATCGCCAAATTACACTTCTAATTGCGCTCTTAAAAGGCACATATACAGCTACAAAATGGAATTTGTGTAGCTGGACAAGTGCTCAAAAATGTTGAAGGATGCTGGCTAAAGCTAAAGGCTCAAAATGGCAGGGCTTTGAAAATCTAGAAAGCTGGACAAGTGCCCCAAAAATCCAGCAGGGGGCGCAAAAATGAAATTTGTGTCTGTAACTTAGGAACTCAACAGCAGACATCAACCATTCACGCATGCAGTGAAAAACTCAGGTACACAGAACTACTATCGGATTGGCAAACTGGCAAAGGATACAACAGCATATCTAATTGACTAATACATTCCCAGAAATGAACAATCACCCCCCAGGTAAACTACCAACTGCCCATAGCTGTACAACTGCAAAAATGAATGTAGGAATCTAGCACACGAATGAGGCTTCATAGGACCAAGACAAGACTAGGGTTGTACGCCACACATAATAAATGAATACAATACTTCTAAAGTTAAAAAAATGGAAAGGTGCGCACAACTTCCTTCAAAACAGTAATCCACAAATTACAGGCAAACTGGATTGGGTTTGCTCTCTAAATCTTTAAATGTTGCAAAGTTGCAGTAAACATTTGAATTGCTAGTTATAGAGGTCTTGATCGATATATTAACAAAATTAAAAGCAAAATATATTTACCTGGTCTGAACAATGGGCTGTTTTCAAGTGCCACAAGTGAAAGCAAAAGCCTTGACAGTATGTCTGGTACCGACTGATGTTAGAAAGCCAACGGTGAGATTGGAGAAAGCTGCCATTGTGGATGGAACCTGTTTCTGGGAGAATCCCATTTGTCCCTCCATGGGACTCAAAAACAGCAGCAAATAACATTAGCATTTCAAAAAATTGAAAAGCTGAAATCATACAAAGGTTTTTTAAAAAAAATACTACGTACCCGGATCATTTGAAGACTGTTGGCTGTCTTGACTGAGGCAGTTTTGGAGCTTGAGATTTGTAACATAGAGATGGCTCAACCCAAGAAAAACAACTAAACCAAGAGCTGGAGTCAAAATGTAACGGCTTTAGCTTGAATTGTGCCAATGAAACTTCAAAATAAGATACATTTCTTCACAATTTCTAAGGAGCTTAAGACATGTTCATACCAAAGATATTAGTAGACAAAAACACATATCATAAGCCTACAGGATAGCTTGTCCAAAAAGATAGAAATGATAAAGGAAATGAATACCTATAGGACCCTTAACCCAAATTTAAACCCGCCGATAAACAAAAAAATCCCCCAAAGTTAAACCATGTTCATTTCAAACATCAATAATATCACCTTCTTCTCCTTCCCTCACCCAACCAATATCCTCATCCCGACGTCCTATGTTCTCTTCCAATTGCTGGCTCAAATAGGGTTCGACTTGGGGATCATCGGAATGCATATCGTAAAGACCTCTCTGAGACATCATTACGGCTACTTGCCAATCTGGTTCGATCGGATCTGGAACATACCAAACCTGTTCTGCTTGGGATGCCAATATGTAAGGTTCATTGGTAGCTTGATCCTCTCGGTACAACAAATGGTTGAAGTTGACTAGTGTGAATTTGAAGGCATCTTCTTTCTTTCCATGAATATTGTCAATCCAATCGCACTTAAACATCACATATTTTGTATCATTAGTGTATCGAATTTCCACAATGTCAGTAAGCCATCCATAATAGTATACTGGTCCTACCATAAAAATTAGGTCGCCAATAATTTCTGAATTTGTAGTACATATCTCCATTGTGCCTCAATTTGTCCAAAAGTTCATAAACATGGCAGACGCACTTAATACACAAAACTATTTGGGATTTGGATGTTTAAATAGCTGTCAAGAGTTTAAGATGTTTTTAAGAACAGAACCTTCATACTCTTGTTATCAAATTTCTGTAACTGTAAGACTAATCCCTCATGACCAAATTCACCCCATAGATGGAGCCAAAACACAACACAAAATCAGGACACACAGAGGTAAATTTTAGTAAAGTCTTGGAAGGCACTCCGGTAATTACACCCAAAACTAGCAAACGACTAATTGACCCACTGTCTAAGACAAAAATAACGGAAGTACCAAGGGGCAGCATCCAAATTGGGAGGATAAAATTGGGAAAAATTGGTCAAAATGTGCCAAATAAAAAATTGAAACACCTTCTCTTTTATATGCTTTTAGGTTATGGATATACTTCACCATGGTTTTTGTCTATACGTATAGCAGAAACATTGAGCGTAGCTCTTTGTTTTGTTTCTTTTCATAAAAAAATATGTTTTTCGTTTCTTATGAATAAAAAGAAAAACTGATTTTATTCTTTTACGGACCTTCTGGATGGTAAGAAAAGAGAGGGGGAGCCCTTTTCTCACCCAATCTCATGAGAAAGGGGAAGAGCCAATTGAAAAATTCTATTATAGTTTTTGTTATGAAATCCCTCCATCCAAAGGTGGGTCCTTATTATAGTTTATTCGATGATTTATTTCATCTTCAACAAAATTTAGTTCTTTTATACCTGCCGACCAAAAAATAAAGATTTATTTCATACATGAGCCCAAAAATTGTTTAACATTTTGCCTCTCTTCATTCCTAAGTGGGTTCTTCAAACTCAACAACAAAAAATTCAATACACATGCCCACAACAAATTGAACCCATTCCCAACGGAGTGAGTTCCCCAATAACATGCAGTAGCATAAATGGAATAGATAGCAATATAGATTAACACATGCATATAGCTGGTGAGAGATCGAACAGAGTAGAAAGATAGCTAGTTTGAGCATACCGATGGGAATCACGTGGTAATAGCAAGGGCGTGGCGTTCGACGGGCGTCGTTGTGGGGCTGCTCATCTTGGATTAGCACCTGCTGCCTTCTTCCTACCTCAGTAGCAGAAAACGTTAGGGTAGAAAGAAAAGGCGTACGAGGATGAGAGAGAGAGAAAAGGGGGGTTTTGGGGCAATCAATCTATTCTAAGGCAAAATGAAATATCTGGAGTTTTAACCCTCCAAAAAATGAAAAGGAAAGAGAAACGAAATTTAGAATTTTTGTCTCCCCCGCGAATCCTTGGTGAATAAATCTCTTTTAGCGCTAAAACTGGTATTTTATATATTTGCCACCACTTGTTTGCAATGGGGATCTGGCCGACGCAAACAGTTATTTTTTAAGACGGGATGCAGTGCCGTAGCAAAAAAATAGCTTTTTGTGATGGCAAATCTAATCGACGCAAATAGGTTGACATAAAAGGTCCTTTCTCTTGTAGTGTATGCTCGATGTTAACACTATTAAGAGCATCCTCTGAAACTCTAATTGGGATAAGCTTCCCATTAACTTTCAGGAGTATTACTTCGTTAATGTGATCCAACTTCTCCATTGCTACATAAATTCGACCTCTGTCGAAAGCCAGACCCTTGAGAGTGCTCTTATCCAAAGCTAAAACATCTCCCCATAATCTGCCTATATTGTGGAAGGTTTGAGCAACCCAAACATTAAGAGGAACTCCAAAGCAAGTAAGCCACACACACCTTGATGGAGGGAAAATCTGCTCATTCCAACGTTGAAGAGAAGAGAAAAGCTTAGAAGTCCAAGCCAAGTCTACATTGAGAATCGTCTCAACAGCAGCCTTAGACTTACCGGTGATAAGAATAAAAATACCACCCAAATATCTAATTTGCAAGTCATCCATCCCATTAGAACTAAACACCTTTTGGATAGAGTCCAAAGATTGATAATGACGAAGTTTGCCCACCACACTCCATTCAAGCCAACTACAATCTGCCTTAACTGCGCATGCAACATTAAGTTGGTTAGAACCTCCTTTCACTACATCAGCATAAGAAAAAGACTTATGCTCTGAATTCGGAAAGGACGGCTTACTAGAGCTGCTACGAAGGCCTTTCGAACCATCGACAGAAACCAAAGCATTATCAGACAAACCAGGTTTGTTGAAGGCTGCACGTTTCACAAAGATAGTTTTGTCCAAAAGACGAATTCCATTTGCTTTTTCAATAGCAACATTAGCTGAAATAGGACAATCGAATCTAACAAATCCAAATCTCCTCCCAGAAATTTTACCTCTTTTATTAGGAATAAACACGTCCTTAACGACACCATAATCAGAAAACTTTTTCCTAAGAGCTAAATAATCCACCTTTTCAGCAAGATTATCCACGAAAAGAGTGATACGTTTCGACATCTCAAAAGAACAACACGCCGGAAAACAGAAACACAATCCAGAAGCAGAAGGCACACCGGCCAAATTAGAAACCAGAACAGAGCAGCAGGGGCATACCAGCAAAAGAACAACAGATAAAGCAGCAGCAACAAACCCGCATTGACGGCAAAAAAATATCACGAGAAGGATGGTGCAGTTCGAATCACCAAACGCGACGAAATGCGGTCGAAAATAGAAACAGGAGGTTGCTCCGGCAGAGCAAAACGGGGCACCGGTGAGCTCGCTGTTAACGTAACAGCCGGTAGAAAATGAAAGCCCTCGGAGAGAAGGTAGATAAGCTTGGAGATGATCCGTTTTTTGTAGATCGGGAAGAAAATGGCGTAAACCCAAAGGAGCGGAGTGGAGATTAATCTTGAGGAAACAGACTGAATCACCGGAGATTGATGATCCAGACTAGAGGAGGGAGAGATATGGGTGAATATGACGATGTCCGGGAGGTGGATAGGGGAGTTATGGTTAAGAGGGGTGGTGGCTATGGAGATAGATAGAAAAAGGGGGTTTTCAAAGGAGACCAAGAACCAAGGAAGGAAGACGATGAGTGGGTTTGGAATCAGGTAGGTTTTTTAGAAATTAGATTGGCAGACAATCGCCGTCGCTGATGAGCCAAATGGGAAGCTCGACGGGAATCGCCATAGCCTTGACGGTTCATCCACCCAATATTTTAGCCTTTGTGATTTACAAATTGATCGTAATCGGTATGTGAACATGGGGATAATCGTGGAAACTCTAGGATTGAATTGCGTGCACATGTCCATCTATGTTATAGGTGTTAGTATTTTGTAGTTGTGCCTAGACTTTTTTTTTTTTCCCCCCTCCCAAACAAGTTCTTCAATATGTGCATGAATTGTATTTGTCCTTAAATGTTAATATGGACTTGCAATTTGTATCGTGGGGGGCTTACTCCGTTGATTAGTAATTATTATTAACGGGTGTGATTGTTAGTAAATCCAGAAAATTCTTGGACAGTTACATTAATTTTGTAAAGTGACGCGACTTTTTCCATTGATTGCCGTCTGTTTAGTGGAGAATTGCGTGGTGTATTTGTTTCCATTTTGGGAAATATAGCTCTTCGCATAGATGACAGGTTGGGCAATGGGCAGTACCGTTTAGTTGTGCCTATTTAATGGAATTCTTTCCATTTTTGGAAAGATGTGACTCGGAAGGAAAAAAAAATGTTTTGTCACCGCGTCTTATATGTGAAGTTTTGCGACTGTTGGGTTAATAGCTCAAGATGTGAGTATTGGGTTTGAACCAAAAGGTGTGCCTAAAAATAAAAATAAAAAGTGACCATTTTGCTCATACTAAGGGATGTGGTCGTAAAGTTCAAACAAGAAGGTATGACCTTTGGCTTTACACTTTGGGATTTGTTTAACCAAGAGGGTAATTTTGGAGCATGTTGGATGCGAATTACGGCTAGACCGTTTATGAGTCTATTATCTTTGCTGTCAACATTTGTTTTCCTATGACAAAGGGTGTCACTTGTTGTAAGATACACAATGGTTGATTTAAATACGTGAAGTCATTTTTTGTAACTTATATGGAGCACGTATGGTGACTTGGAAATTTGAGATATACGAAATATTTGGTTCCTAAAATATTTAATATTTAGTATTTTGCAAATGACCAGACACTACAAGATTAACCCCACTAGGCAATGCAAAAATAGTTTTTGTATTTAGTTGTTATGAGAACAACTATAATGCCGAGTTAATTACTGATGAAGTATTGAATGGATTTTGTTCTATTTGTTATGTTTTTCAAATATTTGAAGGGTGCATAGAATGCATGAATGATGCATTTAACCTTGTGAAAATATGAGTATTTAGATACTCGAAATTGGGTGAGATACTTAATGTGGGGGGTTGTTTCTTGTGTCTTGAAACACGAGCGATATAGGAAAAGTTTTGACATTCTTTTTATCATGTCATAAACTACGGAAATTATTTTGATAAATTCTGAATTAATTTCAGAATTGTGGGGGAGTAATTATAATTTCCGCAAACTTTTAACTATGTGTTGTACTATAGATTATATATCCAACTATACTCTAGAGTGTAGAGTAGTCAATTATATATTTGATTTGAAAGACTGGAAAAAAAATCCATGAGTGGATTTACGTCTTACACTTTGAAAGTGCAACAAAGGTTTGGAAATCCTCTAAACAAACGAGTATAGTAATGTCTACGATGGAGTCTAATCAACTCATTGCATTAGACAAAAGCGAGTAAGCAAAGCGGCTAAGCTATTTCTTAGAGGATGTTCCTATGGGGTCCAATTATGTGTCAGTGGATATAATATGGTGGCCACCAGTTATTAAAAAAAATACACAAAGGACCATTAAACGGCCAGTCTCAATATGTATATTGTAGACAAGTTGCCGTCAATATTTGTTCTCATTTAGACTGAAATGTCAAATAAGTATCTATAACGGATCAGTTGAGTTGAGATTTGACTAGAGAACAAATGATCATCGAGGGGAATGAGATTAAAGCCTATTAATTAAAAGTCTCTATAACGGCAACCCAACCTAGCTGACTGGAGATCCCGAGATCTAGGTTCAACGGGACAACCAAGTTACATGAGACTTAGGAGTATCACTAAGGAGATATCTCTCCAACTCTTTCCTATGATGAAACAGAGATGCCTGCAGCGGTTTAGGTTAAGTATTAACTTTCAATGATTCTTATACCTTGGTAAATCCAAGTGGGGTATAGCAGGATACTCTTAATAAGAGATCACCTATGTGAGTGTGAAGTGGGGCCGCTTCTATGAGAATTTTAAGGCTGATTCTTTAAAAAAACACTCTCTGAAACCAGTCGTCAGTGTTCCAGAGCCGAAATGGGCACAACTGTAAGAAACATTTGTGTTTGGAATAATCATGTGTGTTAACTATTGTCTTGGCTTACACAAATGGCTGAACAGTTCAAGACATCGCGTTCACGTTCGCGTTCAAGACATTGCGTTCGCGTTCACTCTCTCTTTGTGTCGTTTGCATTGTTTTTGCATTGGTTATAGAGTCAATTTCATTCATGTGGGGGATTGTTGGAAAATATTATTAGGATATAATATTTTAATTTGATATGAATGGAAATTGATTTGTTTAGGAGTCGTGTCTCTTCATTGCCACCTGTTCACTGTGGACAGATGTGTCCTTTCGTGAACAGATGTGTCTTTTCTTTCTGGTGACTTTTCGTAGAGTCTCTTGTTAGCCTATATATATGGCATCATTCATTCATTTTAGTATGTCGATTTTTCCTACACTTTCGTTGAGTCTGAGTCTTTTCATTGGAGAGAGTACAAACATAAGTTTGGTTTGCCTACCGAACAGATTGGAGTGCTACTTCCGTTCGGTGAAGATCAAGTAGTGCTGAGAGATAGACGTTCATACTAGCCGTAAGCACCATAGCGGGGATGAATCTGTCTTAAGTACAGAGTGTTAAATAGTTGCCTTGATCATCATTTCATTTCATCGATTTCTAGGTTTCGCGTTCCGATTTTATAGCATTCATATTTTCAGTTTTATCACAAAAAGTAAACATATTTTCCAATTGTCTCAAAAGAGAAAAAGTGCTAGTTAAAGATAAAAGACGACAAATACCCAGACGATTAGATGGACTCCAACCAAGTATGAACGCACCAATGAACTTCCACAAACTACAAATCTTCCAAGCCACTTCTAGTTGTTTCGCCAAAGATATCATGTAGGATTAGATCATTGTTGTCACAGACGTCATTGTGAGGTAACTACTTCTGAAAGAACTCGATCTGTAGATGAAAAATTCATCGACAAAAAATTCATCGACAAAACGAACAACTCCCGTAAAAGCGAGAGACAAAACTCTCTCATATCAGATGACAAATCGTTGATATGGAGAGACAAAGAGGGGGGAGGGAACGAGGAAACAAAAATAATACTGTGGCCTTCCCCTCCTACCGCCATAAAAGGGTATTGAAACTCTAAGGGGGGGAGAGGAAGGGAGAAGAAAAATCTTTGTAACGGCTAGGGTGGGGAGAGAGAGAGAGTTATTCTTTAGTTAGAGAAGAGAAAGTTTGATGCAAGGTAAAATTGTCACTTACAATAGAAAAGTGGTTGATGGTAAAGTTTCTATGTATTGTGCAAAGAAAGGACAATAATGTAAGGGAAAAAAAGTATATTAAAGTATCTTGATGGGACATTACTAATATGTGTGCCTATTACACACACATTAGCCGGGTCCTTTATAATTTACTTTGTATGTAAGTTTCCAAGGAATAGTAGGCCCCACTCGCAAACTCCATCAAATATGCATGCATAACAGTGGTATAACACCTATTCAAAAATTGTGGTATAAACCTTTTTTTTTATTTTTGAACTGAAAAAAAATTGGAAGGGCGACCAGCGTAGCAACGCAACCCCCATGGGTGAGACAATTGAGGTTTCTTGACCCACTGTAAAATATCCGGTTGAGCCATACCTATTGTCCAAATAGAACAAACCGTTACCACACCACCACCTAGGCTACTAGTTGGCCAAAGGCCCTTCACACAAATCACACAAGTCCCAGCAATGACAGGAGAGGGATTTGAACCAGGGAGGTCCATGCACGGAAAGGGAGGTGAATTTTATACCACTCACTTTGGCTAACTAGACTACCACCTCAGTGGTGGTATGAACTTTGGCACATGGACTTGCCAATACAGATGCGGAAGGGCAAGTTCGGCAAGATATTCGAACGGGAGTTGTTCCAGCATTTTTTATATGGACCAAAAGATCTTGCGAAATAGTAGTAACTCCTCTCAACTGGATCAGCCCGTAAATGTCCCTAGAAATAACAGGCCTCTGATTTGGGTTTAGTGGGACGGCATCTTTTGTTTTGGACTTGGTCCACGCGATATGGATATAACGGGCCTAATGATTTAGAGGTATAAATCTGTTGCATAAGACGGACCACAGCCGAATGTCTACAAATCTGTTGTAACGGGCCACATTCGTATGTCCTCATGCACCATTATCCTCCACAACCGATTTGGATATTTGGCCCACATGATTTGTTAATAACTTATAACGGGCCGCAAAATAGTATCCATCTGGTTGGGTTTTTTATTGTCAAATATGTTCTGAATCAAGAATTTATGGGGAGACTTACATAGAGATAAGGGAATGACAAAAAAAATTAAATAAGTAAATATAGCCACATTTCTACAATATTAGTGGAATGGTAATTATATTGCAGATACCATATCCAAAAACAACCTAAGGGAATCGATTATGTGACAGAGAAAGGTGATTAAATTATCTAGTAGTGCTTTTATTATGTGACATAGTGATGACAAGATAATTTAAGAAAAGAAAAGCATTAATGTGCCTTTTGTTCTTCATGACACTACAAGAAAAAAACACAATCGTCGACTAAATTTGCCGATTAAAATAATTTACTCGCTAACAACTGACCGTTTGCCGACTAAACTAACATTAACATTGTGATATCCACATGGCGGACCTTTTTTGGGTGATGTGAGTGCCACATGGCAATTACTTTTGCCGACTAAGAGCTTCTCTAGTAGGCAAATGCATTCCCCGCGGCGATTCACCGATTAAACTGCTGACTAAATTGTTTAGTCGGAAATTCCTTTCAGTGACAAAAATTGTACATTTGGCGACCAAAATTTTAGTTGGCAACTGTGCTTTTTCTTGTAGTGACGTGATGATGTAAAAACGCGGATGGGTGGTTTGGGTTAGTATTGGGTGTCTTTCTTCTGGTTAGTCTGGGTTTTGGGGTTTTTGGTGGTGTCCAATATCAGGTCTGTGTCTATCATATGTTTTTGTTTTGATCATCTGGCCGCTTGGATCCATATTTCTCTTGTATCATGAGTCAATTCTGTCACAAATGGTTTTGTCCTAGTTTGCACTGGGTTTTAAGTTTTTATATATGTATCCAATTCTATCACAAGTGGGATGTATTAATCTGAAGTAGATCGGGAAGCTGCAGCTGTTGGGCTACTAAGATGACTTGTAATTGCTGCTACTGGTGTCATGAGATTGTGCTATTGGGATGCTTCAAAGTGAATTATTGAATTGGTCCGGATTGCTGATATTACCGGTTGCTGCATGTGCTATTGGATTTCTATGCGTTTTTGTTGCTGCCTCAAGTGATGGATTGGTATTAATGCAGCTGATATGCTTTAGGGATTACCAATTTTGCTGCAGTGGATTTCGTATGTAGTAGATTGCCAATTTACATACTTTGTATATGGGTTGTGGCCTTTTGGTTGTTCTTTTACGAATAGCCTTTTGGGGTCTTTTGCTCAAATTTTTTTTTTTTTTGATCGGCAACAAATTTATTAATGAAACTTGACAAAGGGTATATCAAATTGAGGGGGGAGGGGAGGTTGAAGAAATTAAAACACCTGTTGGGTCTAAGCCCAAAAAATACCATTTTGACCAAGCTCAAACACCTAAAGCCTAGCCCAAGAAAGGCATACCCAATATTACAATAAAGTCCAAAAAGGATGAAAACCCTAAAGTCTTTTGCTCAATGTTTGTGTTGTAGTTTTCTCTCAGAGCTTGGTTGAATTCTTGTAAATTTCTTTCTTTCTAGACTTGAGTGACATATGATAGTCTAGTCAAGTGTGTAAGGTGTCAACCTCATTGGGATGCTATACTTTTGTTGTGATATCTTTTCTCTCTTATCCTTTTAATATCTTTGTATCCTTACATTTGATTAATAAATTTTTTTTGTCATTCACCAAAAAAAATTAAAAAAAAAAGAGTATAAAGGCTGGTGATGTTTTCTGCCACAAAATGTAGTGTGATCCACTTTTACCATGCCCAATAACTTATTGGAGCCTAATAAAATAGTGAGAAAATACTTAAGCTCACATTATTTGATAGTCATGAGTGGTCCCGTACATTAAATCTTCATAGGCTAAACTTGACAAGAGATGGAATTGAAAAGGGAACAAGAAAGGACTTTAAAGAGTGTAAGGCGTTTAAGGATGTTGAGATGAAGTCTTTAAATCTTCAACCTTTGGCAGTCGAATGGCTTTCTAGAAGTGATGTTGCCAAACTGTTGAACCTTACAACACCTGATTTGGTGCAAAATGCCTTGAGGGATCATTTGAATGAGGTAATTGTTAAATCACTAGGGGGTCTGAAACTTATTATCACTTTCAAATCAAAAGATGATAGATGTGCTGCCTTAAACAACTCAGTGATTTCTAATTGGTTCAAATCGATTAAACCGTGGAACGATGAGGTGGTTGGCGAATCCAGAATTGTTTGGCTCAAATGCAGAGGTTTACCACTTAGTGTTTGGAATGGAGGATCTTTCAAACGTATTGCTGAGTTATGGGGAGACTTCATAACCTTGGATGAGAAACTATGAAGGAAGATTCGTATGATGTGGGCAGAATTTTGATTGCCACTGAGAACCCTCAGAGAATTGATGACTGGTGTAACATCGTGGTGAGGGGAAAGAACCATAGAGTCAAACTGTGGGAGGAAGACTGTAACGATGTTTTCAATGAAGAACCAATAAGAAATTGGGTAAGTAATCACAACCCTCAGAGTATTTCAAACCAGGGCAAGGAAGATGAGCAACAAAGAAATACTGTGGAAATACAAAATGGCTTGGATTTGGGACCTCTCTCAATTCCTAAGTTGGCAGTACAAACTAAATGTGGAGAGGCAGAGGCAGATAAATCTAACATTTTGGAGAATTTGGTGCAGCTGGAGAACAGATAGATCGATAAAATCAACACTTTGGAGAATTTTGTGCTTTTGGATAATAAGGAGAAGGATAATATCAATAACTTGGAGAATGTGGAGCACTTAGAGTTTTTGGAAAATAGGCAACCCAAAGCTTTCTTGATTGATAATGGCTCTTCAAAAATGATTCTCCCTAGTCTGGATGCCATTATGGAAGATGGTGAAGAGTCAATTGTAGGTGAAGAGTCAAATGATGTGGCATGCGATTTGAACATGGTGGAAATAGAGGCGGAAGAAAAAGAAGTAGTTGAGGAACCCCAGCAACACTTAGGGATGAGATGGCTGCTGCTAAAAATAAGTAACAACTGGTTGTTTTCAAACCACCTAGTTGGAGTTGGTTTTGCTTGGAACAATCACAAAAAGGAGTTGGAAGTGCATATGTTGCCTCCCCGGTCACCAATGATTTTCAAACTTCCAACTCTCCTACCAGTCAAAACTCCACAAACGTTATCTCAGCTATCAAAATTACTTCTTCCAAGATCAATAATCTGGTAGAGAACTATTATTCAGATGCCGATCAATTCTCTGAATTACCTTTTAACAGGAAGTTGGCAGGTCCTTCGAAGAAGAAGGTGGCAGATGAGAAAATTAAAAAGAGAAAGAAGTCGATTGAGAAACTAATCGGCATTCCAAAAATCAAAAGAGGTGGAAGAAAAAGCAAGAAAGGAACATTGGTAAGGTCAGCAATAGCATCTGCAGCTTTATCCATTTCTTCTGAAGGAATAAGAAATCGAAACAGAATTATTCTAGATGAAGAGGAGGCAGCAAGGTCAATTTCAAATATCATTAGAGAAGATTACTTGGGAAACGAAGAGGAGGTAATCAGCGATTTCATGATCAATAATTTGAAACCTCCTCCATTATGAAGATTCTATTTTGGAACATCATGGGTTTGGAAAGGAAGGAAAATAGAGGGAAGATAGAGGGAAGTTAAAGATATTACTAAGAGAGAGGGATGAGGACCTTTTGTTACTCCAAGAATCAATAGACTTTGCTTTTTGGCATTTGGAACTCTGAGGCATTCACTCTTCAAGCCTCATGCAGTATTATGAATTTTCTTTTTATGTATTGGTTTGTTTGGGAGGTCAGCAGCTACAAATGTTGTCACCAGTGTTCCTTCTTAGGCTTGGGATCACTCATATTGAGGAGGAAGCTTCTTGCAAATTCCGATCTTCTCATGGTGGGGAGTCAACTGGGTTATATCATTTTCTGCAAGGGCCTTCATCTGTGGTGGAAAGTCTGGAAGCTAAAGAAATCCGGGTTTGTTTGGGGCTTTGTCTAGTGGGTTGCTCTCCTCTAGTCGTGTTGTTGCCTTATCCATTCCCTTTTAATCTTTGTAATTCTTTAAAGATTAATAAAGTTTTTTGCCGTTCAAAAAAAAAAGAGTGGTCCCGTACATATCCTTCACCTTTTTTTTTTCTAACTCATCAATTTGGAATTGGCGGTATTACAATCTCCATTACTTTAGGCCTCGTTTGATTCATGGATTAACTATCAGGGATAGGACTATTGTACAACTTCCTGAGTTATCCCACGTCTGATTCCCGAATGACTCTTGGGATTATTAATCCCGATATTATTTTTATCCCTATATGGAGGGTACTAAATAATCCCAGGGGAGGTGGGATTGTGTAGGATTGACAAAGATGAAATTGATTTCGAAAATATTCACATCATATTCGAATTGTTCTCAAAAAGAATTTTCAAAAAACGTTTTCCAAAAGAAATCTTTTCCATAAAGTGTTTTTCAGAAGAAAAAAAAAAAAACTGATTGTGAATGTAAAAACAAGAATTTTCAAAATTGTTTTTTTAATTGTTTTTTCAGAATAAATGTTTTTGGAAATTATTTTTGTTTTTCAAAAACAATTTCCAAATTTTTTTTAAAGTGGTTATCTTTTAAAAAAATTCTTGTTTTTAAAATAACTAATTATTTAAAAAAAACTTTTTTAAAACTCTTTAAAAAAAACTGTCTGATAAAAAAAAATTATCCCAGGCGAATAAAACTTGGAATTGGGTAGAGTTATTATTAATGATTTTATCAAAGATAAAATCAAGATTTGATAAAATCAAAGGGTTGATTTCATCACATTTTGATAAAATCTTTTGGGAAACTAGGCCTAATCCCATCTATTTCAATCCACGAATCAACGAGAGCTTAGTGTACAATTGATCTATCATTGCTCACACATGGCCCAATAACCTTCTCCTGTGTAGCCATTGTATAGCTATTAGCTTCCAAACTTTACTTACCAATAACTTTTTTGGGGGGAAATTACTTACCAATAACTTGTTCGGATCCTGCTAGGGGTACACCTCTTTGGTGTACACCAAATGTACACGGCCTTTGTGGGGTCCATTTTGGGTCCCACACAGATAATCGGAGCCGCTCAATATTCTTAGAATTTTTTTTAAGGGTCACTGTAAAAAATTAGCTGATTTTAACATCGGTAAGGCTTCGATCGATTCTGCGCCCAATTTCCTGCTTAAAAATATTTTCTAAGAATATTGAACGGCTCCGATTATCTGTGCGATCCAAAATGGACCCCACAAAGGCCGTGTACATTTGGTGTACACTTTAGTGTTGTACCCATAGGTTTATCCAACTTGTTCGAGCCTAATAAAATGGAATTTTAATTTGTACAAGTTATCTAGTAGTAATACATGGTCCATTCTACATCATTCACACTTTTTGAAACTTGTCAATGTGGAACGGTGTATTACACATACCATCCGACGATCAAGTAATGAGTAAAGACAGAAGGCGTTGTTGGAAATTTCATGAAATTTCGGGTGAATGAAACCGGTGCGTTTCGGAGGGCCTAACGAGGCAACCAAACGGTCTACCCCGGGTGCAATGAATGTGGACGAAGTGAATATTTTCCAGCAGTTTCTGTGTTTATTACCCCTCATGAATTGAGGTTAATGACAGAATTCAAATTTGTATTCATGTTGGGGGTTACACCAATATATTTCAGCATTATTGTGGGAGTTTCATTTGGAGAATTCAATTGCAAAAATTGAATTTCGTATTGATGATAGAGGCTCCTCCTTCAACTATACATTGGAGCCTCTTCCATTGGTTTTCAGCACCAGAAAAACATCCAACACTTCCAAATTCAGAAATTCGTTCTTTGTGAGAGAGAGGCAGACGCAAGTGAGTTCGCCAAGGCAGTCGACAACAGTGTTCTGGCGGCCGTGGTTCTAGCTGTTTTATCCCGGGACGAGGACACCAGCAAAATCTACAACACTCTTCGGTAGGCAGTGCATCTTTGTTAAGGAGACTGTGATTCACAAGACTCAGCTCTTCCATTTCTATCAACTGTTTGTATCTCGTTTATTTCCAATTTCTGTAATTTCATTTCATTTCTGTTCGTGTAATTTTTATTTACTGTTTTAATAGAAATTGTTCTCTGGATTTTGTGTTGCCACTGTAATTTTTTTTCCAACAGTCGTTGGCCGAGTTTACAACTTGCACCAGATTAATTAACTTTGAAAAGCCAAATTAAAATAAAGAGTCACCTGTGTTTCGATTATCGTTTTCCCTTTCTCTGTGTGGTTGAAAAAGGTTGGAAATGTCAACCTTTTTATGGGGGACATGTTAACTCACGAGGCGAAAAGTCTAGTCAAAATCTGAAAGTCAAAGTCTTTCGATAAACTGTTTCTTTGACCGTACGTATCCTAGGTTTTGTATCATGAGTCAATTCTGTCACAAATGGTTTCGTCCTAGTTTGCACAAGGTTTGAAGTTTCTATGTATCCATTTCTATCACAAGTGGGATGTATTAATCTGAAGTAGATCTGGAAGCTGCAGCTGTTAGGCTGCTAAGATGACTTGTAATTGCTGCTGCTGGTGTCATGAAATTGTGCTATTGGGATGCTTCAAGTGAATGATTGAATTGGTCCAGATTGCTGCTATTACTGGTTGATGCATGTGCTATTGGATTTCTCTGTGTTTTTGTTGCTGCCTCAAGTGATGGATTGGGTATTAATGCAGCTGATATGCTTCTGGGGATTACCAATTTTGCTGCAGCCTGCAGTGGATTTATTATGCAGTGGATTACCAATTTGGATACTTGTATATGGGGTGTGGCCTTTTGGTTGTTCTTTTACCAAATTGTCCTTTGTGGTCTCTTGCTCAATGTTTGTGTTGTATTTTTCTCTTGGAGCTTGGTTGAATTCTTCCAAATTTGCTTCTTTCAGGATTTGAGTTGCATATGATAGTCAAGTGTGTAAGGTGCATGTCAATCTCGTTGGGATGTTTTTTCTCTCCTGCATGCCCATTTAATCTCTTATATCATTATATTTTATTATTAAAATTTCTTTTGTCATTCAAAAAAAAAGTATAAAGGCCGGTGGTGTTTCTCCCACAGAATGGTAAGAAAATACTATGTAATTTAGTAATAGTGATCCACTTTTACCATGGCCAATAACTTGTTGGAGCCGAATAAAATGGTAAGAAGATACTTAAGCTCATATTATTTGACCTTTTTGAAAACTTCAATCGTGGAACAAAATTATTTTAAGTACAAGTTATAATTAGTAGTAGTAATACATGGTCCATTCTACATCATGCACACTTTTTGAACCTTACCAATGTGGGACTGTGGTAGGCCTGTCAATGGACCGGATTCGATCCGAATCCGATAGAATCCGAATCCGGTCCGAATCCGAAATACCTCAAATCCGATCCGAATCGAATCTGCTAAATCCGAATTACCTTAATCCAATCCGAATCCGAAAAATCGGATATCCAATCTGAAAATCCGAATCCGATCCGGTTTTTTTTTTCACTTCTATAGAATTTTAGCAAATAAAGCCCAAAAATAAGAAAAACTCAGAGAGAGTGTGCCGAATTACTCATCAAACAGGAAATTGTTTGAAAGAGAAGAAAAAAGCACCTCGAGCTTCTTAAGCGGTAGAAAATTCATTGTTGCAGTTAATTTGACCAATTTCCTTTGTAATTATAACGTCGTCCTCTTCGAAGAGCAGGTCGGGTTCTGGAAGGAATTGCAATTAGAAAGATCGATATAGGAAAGTAGGTTGTTTTGGTCAATGTGTGAGAGAGAGTACTGGATGAGGAAACAGTTTTTTTTTTTAAGACTTGAGTTCAGAAAAGGAAAAAAAAAAAAAAAGAAAAGAGTTCGGATTACCGGATCGAACTCGGATATATCCGAATCCAATCCGAATCCGATCCGATTAGCATTCGGATTATCGGATTCGGATTTTCGGATTGGAGTTATCGGATCCGGATTTTTCAGTTCGGATCCGGATCGGATTCGGACTAAATCCAGTCCATTGACAGGCCTAGACTGTGGTATTACATGGTCCATTCTGAAATGATCCATGCCGTTATTTTTTTGCACCTGTAGGCATGTAAATTTTTTGGCATATCAAAAGCTGCCATGTGTTGCAGGGTCTAACAAATAGGGCATAATGAATGGCCAATCAAATACTGCCAAGATATGTGGAGGAACCAATCAGATGGAGCCACGTGTCAAAATGATGCAGTTATTAATTTATCAAGTACGGCCAATCAAATTATGCCACTTGGTAAATTAAATTTTATATCTCTATATATGTAATTATCTTTCTTAAAATAAATAAGAAGAAAGGTATTTATTAAATTCTATAATTATTTTCGTTTAAATCAAATAAGAAAATAATTAGAGAGATAAGTATGGAAAGAATTGCAGTTTGCCATAAACTCTCCGTCTCATATTTCTATAAATAGAGGTGCCCTCTTTCATATTGTAGACACCCCCAATTTTCGATTACCGTGCATTTTATTTTTTTTACTTTTGTTCTTACTTTTATTATTATTATTTATTTTTTTTTAAATCCCCGATGACGATAAAAGAAAAGTAAAAAAAAAAAAAAGTGTACCGCGCGGTACACTTGTAGTCTTGCACGTTGTGGAAAGAACAACTCCACCGCGCGGTGGAGTCAAGTAAGCCGCGCGGCACATTTTTCATATTGTCAAATCCCAGGAATCCTGGGAACGTTCGAAAGGTTTCTTTCCTCAGGAATCTCATCATTACCCAAATTTGTTGCGTGATTTTCTTTCCACCCCCGCGCCTATATAAATCGAGCTCGGTTTAAGGAAAGAGAACCGGAAAGAAATCCAAAAATTTTCCAACTTGTCTTTCTCTGTGACAATTTTCATTTTTCAGAAAACTCCAAAGTTTCTTCCGAAAATTATTCCGAAGGTATAAATTTTGTTTCTTAACCAAAGTTTCTAACTTTTGGTCATCTGAGGGGTTTTGTCGGGTTTAAGGAGGCTTCCCGTGCCTTCCCTGGACTCGGCAAATTAAGTTTTCAGCAAACACAACAGCAATTTTACGATTGTTTTCTCCTCTGGAGCAATGCCAGACCGTATCTCGCGACATTCGCTCAATTCTTGAGCTACATTTCTTACTCAAATCGAGATCTTGATTTTAAAGAGGAAAGTAAACAAGTTTTTTAGGGGCAATACACCCTCAATACAATCCATTTTCATTTACTCAAAAGAATAATTTTTTTAAAATTTTTCTAGAAGAAACTGTGCCGCGCGGCACACTTACTATGTTGCGTGGCTCTCTCATGTGTACCGCGCGGTACACTTTCGAAAGCAATTTTTTTTACTCTGTTTTATGCTCTGTTTTCCAGTACGTGCTCTGTTTTCTGGTTTTTCTTATTCTCTTATTACAGTAAACCCCTCCTATTTCCTTTGAATACTAATATCCCCCCTCCTTTATTTTATTCATTTCTTTTTGCTCTTCATGCTTATTATTATTTAATGTTTATTTGTTTAAAATTTTCCGATAAAAATGTTTCCTAAAAACCCACAAATGTTTAGTAGAGACCGAATAATTTTTGGGCAAATGGGGTGCATTTTCAAAATAAAACCTTCCCCGTTCGTACCTTGGCTTCCGGACCCAAAAAGAATCTTTTTCGCGGACCAAATCTTTTCCGAACGGCACAAGAGTCATCAATTATTTTTAAACGGTTTCTCGGGTACCAAAAAGATTTTTTAAATTAAACCTCGGGTGACGACTCATATTTTCAAAAAACATTTTCCTGACACCGGAAGTGGCCGTCCACACATATTTTACACACTGAAGTTCCATCAGACATTGGAGCTTCCATCAGACATTGGAGCTATAGAGGTCTCAAGATCAAAGCTCAAAAGCCCTTCAAACTCCTTGAAGTCATCGACACATTGAAGCATCCAAGCCCTTCAGAATTCCCCAAGCCCACATCAAACAAGACGGTTCTTCGATCAAAGCTTTAAAGCTCTGAAGAACTTCCAAGCTTCAACAACTCTGAAGATCAAGTTTCAAAGCCCTTCAGAATTCTTCAAACATCAAGGAAGCGCCTCTTCAGATCAAAGTTTCAAACCTCTGACGAACGCTCAAGCTAAATCCACAACTCATCAATCTCCGTCTACCAAATTGAAGAAGATCTCAAGTTTCGATTTGAGACCAAGCTCCAAAGCCTTCAAATCAACATCTGCAAATCTGCATCTCCATCAGCCAAATTGGAAGATCTCAAAGACCGATTTGAGAAAAAGCTCCATAGCCCTCAAGTCTCAAATTCATCATATTTTTCAACAAAATTGAAGAAGATCAAGCACTTCAACTTGAGAAGAAGCTTCAAAGCCCTCAAGTCAAAATTGCTCTGCTCCGTACTTTGTTATTTAATAGCGTGCCCAAAGCGTAGGGCTAGTGTCGGAGTTAGCAAGTAACCGGTAAGACCGGATCGAATCCACAGAGATTGAAGGAACCGAACGTGAGATTTGTCTTGTGCGTGATGATTTTTAGCCTTAAAGCGGCAAACTTTGATTTGAGATTTGGGGTGGAATTCTCTTGACTTCGAGAATGACTTGGTATTTGATTTAAAACTAAATTAAACTAAGGCAAGGTCTAGGGAATTTCAACGCCCATGACTCGGGTCGATTCATTCTCCTCTATGATAACCGGCTCGGAGAGGTCGTTAAACATCTCCGAACGGAAGATTTGATACTGAAACTCATTTAAACTAGAAATGGTGCTTAGCAAAGACTAGGAATTTTCGGATCATTTGGCAAACGGCCAAGTTGACATCGCTCTAAGCATCACACGTGCCAAGTAGATAAACTCTTGGCTACGTGTGATCAAAGAGGTTAACAAACCCGGTCTTTGGTACGTAAAATTGATCCTAACTCTTTGCTAAACAAATGATGTATACAACATGGCGAGGAGAGAGAATCAACCGGAGTCACGGGGTGTTAATCACCCCATGACCAAACCTACGTAGCCTACTCAATCATTATACTAGAGAACTTAACTATTTTGATAAAGGAAACAACGAACATTACAAGTGATGCTATAAACTGATTTTTGGTAGAGTTCCTAAGCTTGCCTTCCTCTTTAAACCTTGGAGAATTCACACACAAGCACTACTTGCTTGAGTTTTCAAAGGAAAAGACTAAAATAGGAGAGATAAGATTTAACCAATAAAAACATGAACAAACTAGATTTATATCAAGATCCCGAGATTACAAGCACTATTAATAAACTAGGAAATGAAATACAACCAAGCCTTACTTGAGTTCTTGAAGGAAATTAAGCTTCAAACCTCCACAACAATGGAGGAGAGAGAAGAGAGCAAACTTACTAAAAATAGACTAAAGCATAAAGTGAAGGAGAGAGAAGAGAGAAAGAGAGAAGAGAGATATATACAAAACTTGGTCTTTCTCTCTCTCAAAATATCCAAAAAGTGGAAGTTTCCATAAGTGGCAAGTAATAAAGGTGCTCAAAAAGACTTACTGGGGCAAGTGGATCTATCCACTCAGGCTAAAAGTGCCCTGTCCACAAGGTGGATCGATCCACTAGCACAAGTGGATCGATCCACAACCCTCTGTTCAGCCTTTGCCACAAGTGGATCGATCCACTATTGGTAGTGGATCGATCCAAGCCCCTTTTTTCATGCCTTAGCACATTTCCTCGTCACCCCTTGTCCATTTCGTGCTTCCGAACTTCCTTCGTTGCACCTCCAATCCTCGTGGGGCCTTGGAAAGGGTGATTCTTGGTCTCGTGTCCTCTTGGATACTCCCGGATTTCACCGGGAGTCTTGTGAGGCTTGGACACGGCGTTAGCCTTCCGGCTTGAACTTGTGCTCTCTATTTCTTCCCGAGCCTTAGCCATATCTTATTTCTTGGCTCTCGAGGCTCGGTGGTGGAATGCCATGGGGCACGTGGCCCTCAGATCCTTGGGATTCAGCCCGGAGCGCTTCAAATGCGCTTTATTCCATGGTTTTAACCTGAAACTACAAAAACACGCTTCGCGCAACATCAATCATTTCAAGCGCTAAAACGCGTGCGAGTGTGAACTAAATGAACTAGATGAGTCCGCGTATGTACAATATTTGGGGCTCATAAAAAATCCATCAAATTCGCTGTCATCTTCGCAAAGACCAAAGATGATTTCATCGTTCAAATCGAGAACAAACATCAAGCCCTCGAATCAAACTCTTGAAGAGAAGAATCAGAGGATTTATTTATTTTTAATTAGAAATTGTTACGGAGATTGTAAACCGTAATTTCTCAATTTAATAAAATTCTTTTGGTCAACATATTTCCATTTTTTTTTGCAGACTCGAAATTTGTGTGACACAACACCAAAATTCAATTTTGACATGCCTATCGATGTCGGGTCAAGTTCTGAAATGATGCAGGCCGTTGTTTTTCGCACCAAAATTCAATTTTTGACATGCCTATCGATGCCGGGTCAAGCTGATTTTTTGCATATACACACTACTCTACATGCCCTACAAGATGACCAGTTCAGATTATTGTGATGAGGTGTCAATATGGCTCCTTTTGGGGCTTCCGTAAACTGCCCCCTTTTAGAGCCCTCCGTTAATAAATTTTTCTCATTACACATTACCATCCGACGATCAAGTTATGAGCCAAGACAAAAGTTGTTGGCCGGGTTTACAAAAGGGTAAATATATGGGTACCGACCAAATGGGGATAGACCACGTACCGACAGCGCTGGAGACCCCTGTGTGGGTCCCAAACGGCCAATCCGAGTCGTTCATCGTGTTTGCACGAAATGAGGTGATTTTGGATCGAGCACTTACAGCCGTTTGATGGCCTCGATTTCCGCATGGACCCACTCAGATTTTCATTTTGAGCACGATGAACAGCTTGGATTGACCGTTTGGGACCCACACGGGGGTCTCCGGCGCCGTCGGTACGTAGTCGGTACATATAGCATTGTTTTTACAAAAGAGTCTTGCACCCGATTAACTTTGAAAAGCCAAATTAACAGGAAGAGTCACCTGTGTTCTCGATCGATTATCGTTTTCCCTTTCTCTGTGTGGTTGAAAAAGGTTGGAAATGTCAACCTTTCTATTGGGGACATGTCAACTCACAAGGAGAAAAGTATGGTCAAAATCTGACAGTCAAAGTCTTTTGATAACTTATTTCTTTGACCGTACGCATCCTAGGGAAAGGCCATAAGCAGTCCTTTTATTCATTGGCTCAGATGTTTACCCAAACGTGTGCGTCAACGTTTACTTGTTTTGTTGCTATTCTCTAAACTTGGGAAAATTCAATCAAGATACATTACTTGTGGGGCTGGTAAATTGAGCATGGACAAACGATCCTTGCTTTCATAATTCATATTGACGCCGGTCACAAAGGTTCTTAAAGAGACGAGGCCATTTCCAATGGACTACGTTCTTCCGTATTTGCTATTTGATAAGAACAGATGGAGGGGAGAATAAGCTCGGACGACTGCTCTACTTGTGCTTTAAATTTTTATTAGAGTTGCATTAGTTTTTTCTCAACACCTTTAAAACTATGTAAGTTTGCTTATCCAAATATCATTTTGGACAATCCCAACAGTGCTCAACCAAGGGCTTGAAAAAAAATAATTATTTCTTGTAATACTATTTTGCCTTTTCAAGTAAATAGGGATGCACAAGATCATACGCAATTATAATTGTAAATGACAGATATCTTGGTTACTGAATAGGTTGAACAAAATTATATATGGTACACTTTTTTTAATAGTACTTCTATAATTTATATGAAAGATGCTAATGTGTGCCCAATAGACACGTTAAGGTTGAAAAAGTGTATTGAAATATGTGAAAAGTAGATAGGGATATGTGAAAGTGTATTGAAAAGTATAAAAGGTGTATTGAAGTGTGTGCTTTATTCGTTTGTTTGTGTGCTTATTGCGTGCCCATTGGGCACACGTTAGCAAGACCCAATTTATAATGGCAAAGTTATTATCATCTTTAATATGTTTCAAATCTCTTTTTAATGTTTGTCCACCCAACCTTAAAATCTTGCGTCCATCCCTAGCTCTTGCTCCCTTCACATTCATGTCGATTGTATGGAAGGATTTTCTTGATTCTTTTATTGATGCAGACCAGGTTGCTGAGACTTGGTTAGAACGGCTGCGGTCCCGTCTGTGGCCCAAACGACATTAATAAGTTACACAGGCCAACTGTGGCGAAATGGCCCGGAGTCCGCGTTTTGAAGGGAAATGTGCTTCTGCACATTTCACATTATTGTTTCGGCAATGAATTCGGCCGTTCGATGTCGTCTAGGCCTTCAAAAGGGCAATGATTTACTTATAACTTTTAGTAGGAAACTCCATTTTAGTTGCCATCTCTTTTGGCAACCTTATAATTCTTCCTAGTTTTTGATATTCCAGTCAAATTAGAATTTTTCTTTTTTGGTAAATTTCGTAATTTCTTTGATTTCGACTTGATTTGCAAGTCAAATCTTTTTTATTTGTTTCCTAATTGATCTAGGGTTTCTTTGCCACTATAAGTATCATTGTAAGCCTAATGGCAGAACTCGGTTGTTATTGAATATTAAAAAAATGAGTTTTTTACTCATGTCTTGATCATTTAAAGAGGGAGTACCTCCGGATCGATCTTATTGTTCGTGTTTCTCTTGACAATCAGTTTCATTTCCATAGGCTACGCTACATCATTTATTTTGTCCTGTACCGTTCATGCCCTTCGACGAGTAGGTGGTGAATTGCTACAAATCTGGTGAAATGATCTTTCTGGTATTAGTATATTAGCGAAATTAAAACAAATAAAACAACTCTTCTAACTTTTTTATTAAAACTAAATAAACGTAAAACTAATGAAATCATACCAAAAGTTCTAAACCACTACTAAATCAACCAATCTACGTGAAAATTAGCCTAAATTTACTAATTTTATTTCTTTTAATTTCCATTAGTTTTGTCCCAAATTGTATTATTTTTCTATTCGCATAGATGAGAGAAATATAAACAGTAAAAGAATTATGATCAAAAGATTAAAAAAAATTAACGAACATATTTTTTCTATTTTATTTTCATTCAGTCCATACTTTTAAATTTGTTTGACTTTTCTCAGATGAATATGAAAAAGTCAAATATTCTAAGCATAAGAAAAATAAAAAATAAAACCCATAATGAAAATAAGTTATACTTGACAAGATTTGAAAACGTTAAAAACTATGGACCGAAATTTTAAAATCTCTATCAAAGAATTAATAGAAAAAAAAAAAAGCTTTCCTTTGAATAATTATGCTGTCTTCAATGAACGTTTTAAAGCTTTTTGTCATAACTCTTTTACTTTGTATATTTCCCCCATGAACGCGAATCGGAAAATGTAATAAATTTAAGGTAAAACTGAATAAAAATTTTAAAATGGAAAAGATAAACCCAAATAATTAATTTCTGCCAAAGTATTTCTTAGATTGATCGAGTTTGTGGAGGGTTAGGAGATTTAGTACTAATTTGTTAGTTTTACGTTGATTTAGTTTTAATTAACTACTTATTTGAGTCATTTTATTTGGCAAGGGTAAAATTAGTATTAATAGAGAAAATGGATTAAAGTGTTACATAAAATATTAAATTGGAGGAGTGCAGCGTGATTTCTAAGAGTAGAGGAGGTGGTAGTGTGATTTGAGTAAAATTCAGAGGGTGTTAGTAAAATTTACCCTTTCGTAAATGAAATTTGCTCTGTTCCTTCATTTTAAAATTGATCTACCTTCACTTCTTGCCACCTTTGTTCTTCCCATTTTTTGGTTTAAACTTTCAAACGGGTTACTCACGTCAAGTGTGCCCAGGGGCGGACATGGGGTGTTAGGGGGTGTTCGGCTCTTGCACTCCTTTTAATTTTCTATATATTTTTAGTACACTTTTAGATTTTTTTGTAAAATTACTGAAGAGTGGTCCCCACAAATTAGGCAAAAATTGCAATCATGTGTCCGCCACTGAGTGTGCCTCAAACGCTAGTTAATATATCTTATGTTACTATAGTTATTCGAAAATGTTAACATTACGCCACGCTGGAAAGCTCACTAAAAATAATATTTCACGAGAATGATATAAATTTGTAGAAGCACAAAAATTTGTTAAAAGTGCGTTAAATAGAATGAAGTTCTTGCATTCACAATCCCAAACATCAACAACTCTTTAGTGAAAGTTTCAAAATTAATAGGAACATTACAAAATAATAATAAAAAGAAAAATAAATTTTTGGGTTCAGATTACTCCATCAATTCGAACCGATAACTTCTATACCATTCGGGCCATGTGAAATGACATTTGCCTATTATTAAAAAAAAAAACCAGCAACAGCAAAAGGGGAGAGGAGTTTCTGCCGTGCATATTGTTGGGGGCATCCGGCTGTCCATTACGAACATGCACGACTCGGATTTAATCCAAGCTCTATGTAAGTCCGTTGCTTGGATTACATTTGAGCCGTGCATTTTCGCAATGGACGACCGGATCCCCGCACCATATATTGTTGTACCCTTAATCCCAGCAAACCAATCAGCAACCACCAACCAACAGTTGTTCACGTTGTGGAGCCGGCAAAACTTCTATACCCTCCAAACCACTCCCTGCTTCCACCTTAACTCGGACCACCACCGCCTGCTCCGCCGTGGCCACAACCTTCCTTCTCCTCTTCGGCGATCCACACTCCGACGATGACGACGATGATCGCTCCGGCAACGACCTCTTTGAAGTAACCCTAACCGGCTCCGATTCACCGGAATTAATCCTTAGCGGGAAATTGAGCAACGCACGTGACCCGCGCATGCGGTAAGCCGCCCTATCGTAAGCCAACGCGGCGTCCTCCGCCGTCTCAAACGTCCCGAGCCAAACCCGGGCCCCGTTTTTCGCAGGATCCCTAATCTCCGCCGCAAACTTACCCCACGGCCGCCGCCTCACTCCTCTGTAGTGCTTCCCCCTTGATGGAACTACCGAAGGCATTTCCGCCGTTACCGGTTGCGCCACCGATATATCAAACTTTCCCTCCAAATTACCATTTTCTGCCTCCAGTTTCACAGCAGCGGTTTCCACCGAGAGCGACGGAAGCCACCGGAGGTTCACGGCCTCGTTGAGGAGGCCGTAAAGAAGCATATCTTCGGAATCGTTTTCCTTTAGAGGTAATAATTCTCCCCAATTTTCAGCCATGGAAGTGGTGGCAGGATGATCGGGTTCGCCCAGTAAGTGACGTCTTATTGAATCGAGCAGAGCTAATTCGGGATCAAAATCAGCTTGTGTGTACATTATCTTAACAGAGCCTATAATTATGTACTCTGTTTTGTATATAATCAGAGAGAGAGAGAGACGATCTTTTGGGGAAGAAAGCGGGAGGGAGGTAGTATTTATAAGGTGTGGATAATTGGTGGGGATTCTGAAATTAATAGGAGTAAGTTCATGAACTTGGTTTAGATTTTAAAAGTAATTTCCAATTTGGTCCACTTGGGGGAATTTTTACTCTGTTTTTTTTTCTCTGGGGATTTTACGGGTTTGTTCGTTTGGATTTTCAGAACCGGAGTTCGAAAATCCTCCATTGTTTTTTTTATCAGCAAAAAAGAAATTTAATTAACTCATAACACGAAGTACAAAGTTAATAGGATCTTGGGTACACCGGCCTGACCACCCAAAACCCTCGTCTCCTAACCACCTGGAGGAATTGATTTGAGCCCAACAGGCTG
>JAXBDA010001635.1:0-51952 GCA_036023075.1 Gaultheria prostrata
TGATCATTGAAATGGACTTGAGGTGTGATTTAGGGGGTTTGTGGGCCAGGAGGAGCGTCTAAGGAACCAATGGGAGCTTTCAAGGAGTTCTGCTGAAAAGTTGTCTGGAAGGAGGTTGAGCGCTCAAGCCCATGGAATTGAACGCTCAATATGGTTTGATCGCTCAAGGCCTACACCTTAAGCGCTCAAGGTGCTTGGTGGTTCTGGTTGGTTGGATGGTTCTTGGGTTGTTTTGACTTGTTAGGTGGTGTTAGGTTGATTGGTGCAAGTTCAAGCCCCTTTTCACAAGCCTCGGGTAACCATGATTGGTCTGTTTCGTCATCGGGGGTGCCCGAGTGCATCCCGGGTTCAAAATCGGGGTGTCTACACTTAGGAATGTTATTTGCAGGTTATCTTTTCAGCTCTTGTCGGTGCTCTTATCTGGAAGAATGTGGCACATCAGGAAGCTTGTCGGTGTTCATTTTATTTTTGGTGCTTACAAGTGAAAATTTGTTATGTGTAATGTGACTGACTTGGTACAATTTGTTATGTGTAATGTGACTGATTTGGTTTACTTTGTTATGTGTAACGTGACTGAGTTGGTAAAATTTGTTATGTGTAATGTGACTAACTTGGTAAAATTTGGGGATTGAATAGCACCACTTTATGCATTTTCTGAAAATATGGTTTGATTTGGTGGAATGAAAGCATGAACTCTGTTAGTTTGAATCTGCCTTAAGTGACCAATTCTGCTATCTGAACTGATGTAATTCTTGCAAGGATACTTGTTTTCAATCCCCAAAACGGGGATGATTATTCTTTATCTGTTCTGGGTAAAGAGCAACTCCTAAATTGGATCACTTCACTGCTTGTAAGTTCTGGAGATGTGCAAGGCTGCATCTACCCAGTGCCGCATCTTGGGAAGTCCCGTCGGCGGCTTGTGGGTGGATGATATCCCTCTCTGCTCCTAACAAATCCCCTTTTCTTATTAAGTTGTACCCAGTTGCTGCAACTGTCCTTGCCGCCCAACTGGCTAACAATCTAACTAAAGGCAACTGAAATACAAGTGATGGAAAAGATTCTAACTGCCTGCTTGTTATACAAACATGCACAAAAGAAGATAGGTAGCTGCATTTCCAGTGCCAAAGCAGGGAACTGGGCATTGATATTCACCATGGCCATACTTCCTGCTATTCAAAATACAAGGTTTTTTTTTGTTGTTGTTGTAAATGTCGTATGATGGAACAAGAAGGAAAAATATTACTCAAAAGTTAATTTTTATAGATGGTAAACACGGTCAGTGACCTTATGAGCATACCCTATTATTCAGTTTGGAGAAATTTTTATAGGAAATCCCATAAAATTAATTTTTATAGGATTTCTCAGAAAAATTTGGGCAGCATAACCCCTGTTTTTTGTCCTAGCCCGACATCAAGCGTCTCAACAAACAATCCAGATCTGCAACCCAGCAGAACTAAGCAATAGAAATGACATACTAACAATAATACAAACTATCAAATGGCACCGTGTCAAACTACGAAAGTATTCAAAGACGATATTAAAGTTCACTACAAAAGGACTGCCTTACAAAAGAGATCGCATTTAAATGGCATTACACCCCTAAGGCAGTGCTAAGTGGTTGCCTTTGCCCAATGAAGTGTACAAATAATACATTACTAAACCAACAAAACCATAAAAGACCACTTTCCACTTTGATGTTCCCATATTTTGGGACTCTTGCATTGACTTGGCCGCTTTCAATTTTTCAATTTCTACTTGCATTGCCTCAATCTTCATCTGCATTGCATTTCCTTCGCAGTGACTTTCTTCAATTTTCTTGAAAGGGGTCGAAGTGCTCTCAACTTGTTCACTGGCCTTCCCCACCTCTCTCAATTTCCAAATCTTCATAGGCCTCAAAACCCTTTTTTTTTTCAAATTCGGAGCTGGGTCATACTAGCAAAAGAAAGAGCAATGTTCTTCATTCTTCAAACAAACCAAGCAAAATTTATGGCTCATTAAAAAATAAAACAAGACCAAAAATCAAACATTAGGTTCCTTCAATTCTTACCATGTAGTTGGAACACCCAAAGAATCTCAGGCCTAGGTTAGGTTTGGATTTTGACTTACACAACGGTGCTATTTCTCCGCAGAAACACATGATCCCAAATTCAATCGTGTCTCCGCAATAGCTTCCTTCCAATTCCATCTATATTCCAGTCAATTGGGCCAAAAATATATAATAATAATAAAAAAAGCAATAGAACTACTAGGCAACAAGGCCACATGGTAACAATGTAACAAAAAGAACAAAATTCCAGTCAAATTCCTTCCAAAATTCCATCCATATAGTCAACCAAAATGGTAACAATCTATAGGGCACAATCTATATACTCATAATCTACCGGTATTGCCATTCAATGGCTCTGCCATTTGCTCATACTCTACCAATATTGCCACTTAGCGTATCAGGATAAATGTAGCAAACAAACATCTTTATGTAAATTTAATTTCTCCTCAATGCCCCCAGAAAGAATTTAAAATTTAAAATTTAAAATTTTGGTTTCATACGAAGGATCCCTCATACGAATGGGTTAGGGTTTCTCGAAATTTTGGTCTCATATGTTAGGGTTACGATTTTTCAAAATCACGTTGCTGATATGCTAGGGCTAGGGTTTTCCAAAATTTTGGTCTGATATGCTAGGGTTAAGGTTTTCCAGAATTTTGGGTTAGGATTTTTCAAAATTTTGGAAGAACACACTGAAATTGAAATACCCTACGATTTGTTACTCTCTCTTTCTTGCTTCGAAACCCTACAAATTAAGGAAGCCCTCAATCTCGAACAAAAAATCTCTTACATAAGCTATGTAAGGAAACCCTTATAAGATCATCTCCCTATATATATATATATACACGGTATTCAGAACCTTGGTTGCGAGTACTTTTTGTTTGAAGTCACGCATCGCGTACCGGTAAACCCTTATGTAGTTTTTTTTTTTGTTTGGCTCTGCTGTTTTCATCTGCTTCCTCTTTTCCTCTCCAAAGTCCCCATCATCATCTACGAAATCCACATTGTCGTATCATTCAAGAGTAAAGATCCTTCGAATTGAAGACCGGCGGCGGCACTTGAAACCACAATTACCAGCAGTCACGTAACCGAACCACTGTTGCCGATAATAACTATCTATCCTCACCCCCACGGCTTCTTCTATTTTGCTGCTTCGACACGGAATTGTGGAATAGGTTTTCCCTCCCCTCCTTCGGCAAAACTCTCTTGGTAATCTCTCTCTCTCTCTCTCTCTCTCTCTCTCTCTCTCTCTGATACAACCAGAAATTAGGGCCTCTTTTTTTGGTACTGGTGTTCTTTTTTTTGTTTCCTTTCCCCTTCTTCGTTGCTTCGTGTGGAAGAAAGGGTCGTGGAGCTTAACTGCGAAACTTGTGTTTGTCTGGTTTTTTAATTATCACGATCGTGCATTAAAGCTTATCACAAAAACATTACTATTAGTATGATACATCGACTTGCCACAATCTTCAATTTCATTAGTTAGATTCGCTGTTCCTTTTTTGTTATTAAGGAGGTGTAAACGCTCTTTGATTTCTTATCAGATACGTCAGTTGGTTCTTTAATTTATCTATCCAAAAGCACGGCAACAAAGTCCTGGAGGAGCAAAAACTACCTGAGGCACCGCTAGAGTTCTTGAGGTATTTTCAAAGACAAAATGCCCATGAACAAATCGGACGCGTAGCTGACTCCAATTAAAAGCATAGTTGAATGGTTGAGCAACATGGTTACCTTAGTATCTCTATGTTAATAGAATTCAAGGTTTGTGCCAGCGGCCGATGCACAGAAAGATATCTATATTTGTTGCCAAGTAATTTTTCTATTTGAATTTTGATTATCACACTCTCAAGTCTCCCCCCCACCCCCCCAATTAAAAATCAAAAACCGGGATGCTAGGATGATAGAGGATATATTTAACTGTTTTGGACTTGTATATCATGGATCAGTAGTCATAGATCGGTAGGTGCGGTAGTTAGGATGATAGAGGATGTATTAAACTGTTTTGGACTTGTATATCATAGATCAGTTTCTTAATTCTAACTGCAGGGTAACACCTGTTGCATGTGCTCGTATTGCCAACATTATTTGATACATCCTTAGTTGATCACTCATTCTTTTTACTGGTTGCTGGAGAGGTATGCCAGTGTATCAAATTGCTACGTGAGACTTCTTTTTCCTTTTTCCCTGTGGTTTTTGTTATTTCAGATGATATGTACATACTCCCAACCTTATTGTTACAACTTACAATATTAGAATTTGATGGAACTGCATACCAATGTGAAATTCTGCATTATTTATGTTAGAATGATGGTAAAAGCTTTCTGAAATGAAAAGTATAAGAGTATCCCATTGGGTTGAAGCTTGCAATTTTTGGTCTTGTTGTCACTTCAGATATTTCCTCAAAGTCCAAATCCAAAATTGAACAGATGCCTCTTTAATAATCTTATACTTGGGGTTATTACAGTTTACTATTGCACCTAAGCCCCATAAATTATATAGTTGTCGAACTTACATAACGTCTGCTATTATGGATTGTTTTTACATTATGCGTGGTTGGTTATAAGGTACGCGTTTATGATTCGATCTCGTGCTTCGAACACTTTCCCTGGATCGACTTTTAAATCCTAATTGCTCTTTGAATCTTTGAAGAAAGTTGTTACAGCATCCAACTCAAAACCAATTGACAATGAGTAGAGAGGTTGTCAGGCTCATATACTAGTTTTTGAGGTGATTATTAATCGACGAGGGACAAGCTCTAACACTCCCTCGCATATGCGACCCCTGACTCGCACGTGGTGGGGTAAACAAATCATTCAACACATACAACGACTATCAACCATCAACGACAAACAAAGGGGGAACCAACCATCAACGACTGGAGTCTTGTCCAAAAGCCTTTGAAAGCCCAGCTCTGATACCATGTTAAGACATCCAACTCAAAACTAATTGGCAATGAGTGGAGAGGCCGCCCAGGTCCATATACTAGCCTTGGAGGTTATAACTAACTGATGGGGGACAAGCTTTAATGAAAGTCGTTTCAAGGGCTGAATCTCAGTTGAATTGTTCTTATGCATTATCATACCCTCTGCTCCAATTGTTTCCATTCAACTAACTATTTTAGTATTTTCCCATTTATTTTTTCTCAAAAATTATCAATCTGATCAGCACCACACCCGTTATTTCCATAAGAGTGCTATTGATGTTGTTTCAATTAAGGTTTCATTTGGCTACTATTCTCATTATCTTTATAGTTGATTACAATGTAACCAGGCACTAAACTCATGTGTATTGGGCATGAGCTTAAGTGCGTCATAAGCTTGCTAGTTACTGGTTTTGGTTAACATGTGTGGATCCTACCTGCTTACCCCAAAACTACCGGTCCATGTCTGCCGTGTGCTCAAGCTTTCGAGGGAAGTACATGATCAGTTTCCTTGTACTCAATGGTTTAAAATAAGGCTGTGACCTCAACCAATCGTAGCTCCACAAACAAAAGAGACCTCCAACTAGAATGATCATTACCCGCTAAAAAAGTTAGATGAACATTACTCATTGTGTGTTGGTCCTACCTCGCATCCTATTTCGATGATCAGAATCGTTTATTTGGTGTTCTTTATTTTTTAGGCAACTCCAAAAAAATCAACTCAATTGGCTTTGTGTCAGTATAATGATGTTGAAGCTCAAGAACAATATTGGGAATGAGATATTTTACCAAATCGAGGCATGAAATGTCAATTAAGAGTACTCGTGAAATTTTGGTTTCAGCAACTTTATTTATGTTTGACATTCTGCAAGTTGTTTGGGGCGATATTTGATAGGAAAAAGTTCACTAGATATATGTCTAAGGCCCCTTTGGCCTAGCAAACGGTCTTTTCGTTGTTTTCCCTTAATTTTTACTAGATTGGGGTATGATTTTTACATCGCTCATTAGGCTCGACGACAGAATTTGGACAAGTATCAAAACATGCCTGCGTTACAAATATTAAATGCAAGACAACAAAATACACCCGAAAGACTGAATTGTTTTCAACTTTGGTCTATATTTTTATACAATTCCTCTCATTGAAACGAAAAATATGATGTAAAATGTGACCCGAATCTAGTAAAAATTAAGAGAGAACAACCAAAAAGATCGTGCTGAAAAGTAACAAAAAAGTTAGGCCAAATGGAGCCTAACAACCTAAGTAGATTCTAACATTGCTGGCGTTTGAGATGTGTGCGTGGAAATTTTCTTGCAAGTGAGATCAGATTGTGACTGGAATATTTTCTCTTCAATCAGTTCTATTGGGAAACCTTAGGAACTGAAATTTCATTGTTTAAAAGTTAGAGGTATATTTAGTATAGTGTATAGCGAATCGAACTTTATGATATTTAAAGAAGGGACTGGTAATACTTCTTCCCATGTTTGTTGCAGATTCGTAGTCTTTGCCCTTCAATATTTTTTTCACTCTTCTGAAGCAAGCATTACCACTGGCAGCCTTATTTTACCCTGCCAATCCACAAATTTCTCTTCTTCTGAATCGAGCGACCTTAGTCACATATCATGCTTTCGAGAGACAAAGACATTTCGGTAACAAGTAAACTGGAGGGCGTTGATAGAAATTGCAAAAGTATCTGGCCACACTTCTAGATGCTTTATTGACATAAAAGCATTGTTTAATAAATTCTACATTCCCTTTATCAACCTCATTCCATTACTTGGAAACTTGAGTGGTATTAAGCTTTGAATTCTGGTGATGAGTTGGAAGAAGATTTTATTTTCATTACTTTTCCTTCTCAACCTGGCGGAGTCATCTGGCAGATCCGTGGATATGTGGTTAATTAACTTGGGTTCTGGGCCAACGTTGCTGTACAGCTGGACGATCTGCAGCGCAAGCATATTTGTACTTGTGGCTCTTGTTCTTTCCATGTATCTTATCTTCGAGCATTTAGCAGCCTACAATCAGCCTGAGGTTCGTCCTTATATGAATTGTAATCATTAAAATTTTTGCCTCTCTGGTTGCATCGTCTTTCTTGCAAAACCTGTTTTTTCTCCTGTTTATACTGCACTATTATTTTTCATTTCTTTTTAAAGAAGATACACTCTTTTATTTTGTTAACTTCATGTTGCGCTCTTATAGTGGTGCATCTTTTGTAGCTTGGCTAATGAATTGAGTACTGTGGGGTTGATATTTGATTTCAGGAGCAGAAATTTCTAATTGGACTCATCCTGATGGTTCCTGTTTATGCACTGGAGTCGGTATGAATAAAACTGTTTCTGTTTTGGCGTTTTCTGTTTCCGTTTCTCTATCCAATTGTATGCAAGTTTTTTTAACTTTAGCATAAGCCAGTTATCATAGAAAGGTCTACCTTATGAGTGCTGCTAGTATCCAGTGGAGATATATCTGTCTGGCATTCATCTTCGTTTTGTATTGTGTGACAAGAGGGTACCCACAAAATTAAAGGGTAAATTCTATAGAACTGCCATAAGACCAGCGATGCTTTACGGGACAGAATGCTAGCCTATTAAGAAACAGCAGGTGAACAAGATAAGTGTAGCGGAAATGAGAATGTTGAGGTGGATGTGTGGTAAGACTAGATGAGATAGGATTAGAAATGAAACAGTCCGCGAGATGGTAGGTGTAGCACCTATAGAGGAGAAGTTGAGGGAAAACAGGCTTAGGTGGTTTGGGCATGTCTATCGGAGACCAACGGATGCAGTAGTTAAGAGAGCGGATAGGATAGCTTTGAGTAGCAACGTTCCGGGGAGGGGAAGACCCAAGTTGACTTTAGATGCGGTAGTGCGCAAGGATTTGAGTCTACTAGGGCTTAGTGAGCAAGTAGCACTTGATCGAGCTCAGTGGAGGAAAAGGATTCATGTAGCCGACCCCAATTGATTTGGGACATAAGGCTCGGTTTGGTTTGGTTTGGTTTGGTTATTCATCTTCGTTTTGTATACTGCTGATTGGGTAGAAATGCACGGTATCGCTGCATATGTTTGCCATTCGTCGTGTGCTAAGAAGCGCAGATACATGACAAGGACACGGCACGGCATGGGATAGATACGCGCACAAGTGATTTTTTTCACAAACTAGGACATAGGCATGTTGTCACTTGGCAGATACATTCAATACCTAAATAATGGATATTTCAATATGCATATTAAATTCATATACTGTATAACCTTGTGATTTTTCCTTATTAAAGGTAAAAAGCCCAAGGAAGAAAACTAGAATTGAAGATTGTGTTTTCTTAATATCATAGATCATAAGTTTCAATTGTATATGGGTGGCTCCCCTTGATGCCTTTTTAACAAAAAATATCACTTATCAAAAAAAAAAAAAATTTTATGAGTTTCATGTCCTTAGTTTTATCTGGACTATTTCTTAATTTTAACATGGAATATTACAGGGCCTCTTGTAGGGAGCAAACAAAATGGGACAGAGGGAGTGTTGGTTTTTAATTCGTTTTACATTTCAAAACGTGTCCACTTATCCGTTACGTGTTCGATACTTGTCCGGTGCGTCCGACTTAGAAACAATAATTAAATAGTCTGAGACATTATTCTCACTTGTTGGGAATGTGTCCGACATGTCTGTGATACGGATACGAAAGGCCTGGGGTGTAAGTGCTTCTTAGCTCGTGTGTGAAGCGTCCCTATTTTTTACAAGTTATAGCTTATTGGTCCACTAAAACATGCAGTGAGATGCCACTAATTCTTTTCTCTGTATTTGCTGCTATCTTCTGTACAAGTCACTCTTAAGGGTATGTGTTCCCTGATTTTAAGTGATGCGCAAACTTATTCTCTCCAATTTCCCAATTCCAATCCTAAAAGTTTTACGAGCCAATGTCCTCGTAATGACAACATTTTAACTTTTCTTTCCTAATTTCTAACTGAAATGTAATTTTCCCTGTATAGATTTTGTTGTACCTTCAGAGTGTTCTTCTCAGTTTATTTGTTTGGAGCATAAAGGAACACAATAATGAGTTTTTGTACAAATATGTAGTAGACTGGAATTATGTAGCATTCTTTTTGTGTGCGTCCTATCAGTCACATCAGGCAAACTTGGTGTTTGTGCTGCTTTGACGGCTGTTCATGCATATAACATGCATTCTCTTCAACTTATTTTAATTTTGATAACTGTTTCAACGTTTCCTTTGTAATACTGCAATTCTTTTGTTTCTGATACAGTTTTTGTCGCTATTGGATTCAAGTGGCGCATTCAACTATGAAGTAATACGGGATTGTTATGAAGCTTTGGCATTATATTGCTTTGAGAGATATCTCATAGCTTGTTTAGGTAGGTTGGAAGACCTACCCAGTATCCCTGATTTATCTTTATTGGTCGCCAATTGGTTATGTGGAATATTTAAACAATGATGTCCAGTGTCGTTAAAGGATCTCGATTGTATCCTGATTTATATTCATGTGGTGAGAAGAATGCTTTGTTCTGGATTAAGAACCTAATTCAATCTCAGCGTTTCGGATTTCCACATGGATGTACAACTCGCGATGTTCAGTGTTCTAAAAGAAGGTTTGGAAGGCCTAGTACTCGCCGTCTAGGCGCCAGAAGGCCCCTCACCGACTAGCCCGTACTCGGACCTGGAAGCTAGAAGGTGCCCGGCTGCCCTGGGAGCGCCTTGCAAGTTTTAGAACCTTGGTGATGTTTCACAAGGCCGTAGTTGAACGCCATTCATGTATCAATGTGCATAAAATGTTCTCTAGAAATGGAGTTCTCTTCTTCAATTGTGGGCAATACATAGAGCTGACTAATAGAATATCCAAGACTAATAATGAACTTGGTAGCCCTTTAAAAAGGCTCTTTTAGCATAAAATCATAGCATGAGATAAAGCTAAGCCAAAAGAAAGAGAGAACTCACTAATAATCCCTAATAAACAAATCTTAGCCAAAAAAAAAAAAGAAAGATCAATTCACCGAAGAAAATCAGTTCTGAGCCCATATCCAAATTAATTGGGCACATTTGTGTAGTCATGCAACCATAGGGACACTAGCTGGGCCGTCCTTCAACATAGATATGGATAAACTTGTCCAAATGGGAACATTGCTCTGATGACTATGTCTGCATCTGATGTTAGACGCTAGGCTTCTGCACTTAGGGGAACAGACATATGGGAATCTACATTAATACAGAATGACCACAATTTCAATCACGGGTGAGTTTCCTGTTTTTAGATATAAGTGCTAAAACTCCTAAAAGTAGTTGATGTGACTAGTTTATTTCACCTTATAACGACAATCTTGGATAAAGACAAGACAAAAGTCCGAAATGTAATCCCTAACATAGTAACTCTTAAAGTTTGTTTAAAAATCAAATCCTCCAAACAAGTAAGATCACCTCTGAGTTCATATCCAGATCAACTGGGCCTACAAGTGTAAGTCATTCAACCACAAGGACACTGTTCGGACCATCCTTTGGCATCATTATCATAAAAACCTGCAAATGGGGCCAATGCTTTGGTGTCCACAACATTTAGTGAATGAAACATACGACTGTCAACATAAGACTACATATTGTGGCAGAGGACAAACTGGAACTCAGTGTTTTATTTATTTTCTGTACAAACTGAAAACTTGCAATCTTTGTGTGAAGTGTTTTTGAAACATATCCGTCAATATTCTGGATATGAAACTAATAAGTCTATTTGTTGTTTGGAATTCCAGAATGTATATCCAGCTTAAATGTGCCCATTATATATAAAGAACAAGTCACTCCAGATTGAATATGCAGGGTGCACTATTTGATAGTCTTTAAGCAGATTCCCATTCCCAAATCTGAATTAAGTAAATTATTTAGTCAATTCCCGAACCCTTATTTGATGGATCCGTATGGGCGTATCCAAAATTTGTAGGTTTGACTATCCGATCCTTAATTACATGCCTGCACGTGATACCCACAACACGAGTCTATGAGAGGGAGTGGGATTGTAGATACTGGTAAATGATAATTTAGACTTTGGCGAATACCATCAACGGTCGCAGAATTTGCATTTTATTGAGACCCCAAACAGTTCACATGTTCGGTTTCGAAGTACAAAGGGTTGTGTTTTCGAGTCACCACATGGGAATAAAGTGTCTTATCCATACTTATAGTATGTTTTGGAACAATTGCACAAACTTTTTTAACGACATGATTTTATGCTGTTACCTATGTTTATTGTTGAATTATTGAATATACTTTCGTTCTTAACTATCACTCTAGCGCTTTGTGTAAAAGTCCAGTTGAAAATAGATTGAAACAACTTGGCTATAATTAGTATAAAAGTCCTTTCACTCGTTTTCTTCGTGAAAAAATATTGACTAGTTGTGATATGGATAAGGAAATGTAAGACACAGACAAAGGAAATGGCCTGAAATTCATTGTTGGTTTCTTTTTTGATGATTCAGTTTTGAGAGAATTCCATTTGAGTATTGATTGGTATGATTCAGTGGATATATCTTTGAACACTCGTTTACTGGCCTCACGTTTTCTTACTGGAAACGGAAACAGACATGATACAATAGGCTTATTAATTATCTAGCTTTTTAAGTATGTTTTTTAGTCGGACAACCAAGTAACATGATACTATGGTTGGACTCATAATGGGAATAGGTAGAAAACTACTAAGGGCACGATAGTTACCCATTATGAGGTTACATGTCTGCACAGGTATGTGCCCAGTGCCTTTATCATGAAGCTCAAAGATATGTTTGTTGGAATTTTGAAAATGGTGTTACGCCCCAAAGCAAGATCACAAAGAGATAAAAATGTGTTGTTTTTTCGAATAAAAAGTTGCCTTTGTACATTTGGGGAAGTGGTGCAATCATTGGTACGTTTGAGCTTCTTCTTTTTTTAAATTTGCTTGCTTGTTTTGGATGTCATAATGAACCATTATTTCTTGAGTAAGTTTGGTTTACGGATTTATGCATACAAAGGAGTGATCATTTCAAAAAAGAAAAATAAAGTGACCAACAAGGTGGGGTTTACACTTGTAACCAATAATTGTTTTACACAAATTACATGGAAATATACAAGTCTAAGTGCATCAAATGGGTTATCAACATACTACATACTCCTTACGTTCGACATTGTTAGTCCACTTTCACTATTACAGAGCTCGGAAATTTTTCTATAATTTTTATTTATAATATTTTGATATGTAATATGGATCTTGTTTAATAGATCCCAATTAGTTCCACTAGAGAAATTCTTTAAAATTCTTTTAAACATAATAAATTGTGAGATATGTCGAAATTGGACCAATGAATTGGAACTGGGGGAGTACTTTGTATTATTGTATTTTAGGCAAATAATTGTTGTGCAACTAAGTTACGGGGAAATCATGGTCTAAAGTGAAATCACCCATCAGTTGCCTATATCCTATTTATAATTTATGCAGTATACTTCGTGATGACCAACTGTCTTTGATGGTTGTTAATTGGAATGCGCAAAAATCATGGTTCTAAAAAAATGAAATAAAGTGAGCATTCGAAAAGGCTTCACTGGTTTACACTCCAGAGATGTTTTTCTGCAGCACTGTTCATGTGAATGCTTTGTACTCCAGTATCATGTGCACAGATGGTGCATTAGTGTCGGACATGACAAGGCAATGCATAAACATCAACCTTTATCTATTTCACTTATTTGACTGGATACGATGGTCAAATTACCGCTAAATAATAATGACCAGAATTGTTAATTGAATTCCTGCCAGCGTTAAATGTACTTGTTGAGCTTGGAACTCGTTTATTAATCTATTTTGACAAATCTAATTTGTTGTAGGTGGTGAGGCAAATACGATTGAATACATGGAGAGTCAAAGCGTTATTACTTCCAGCATACCTCTTCTTGAAGAAGCTTACGCATATGGTGTTGTAGAACATCCTTTCCCGCTGAATTGTTTGCTAAGGGACTGGCATCTTGGTTCTGACTTCTATCAAGCTGTTAAAATTGGCATTGTGCAGTATGTATGTGCTTTTTTATTTCTTAGAGCTCAATTTGGAAATCCTTTAGGTTATTATCTACTAAGAATATTATTTTCCAGATGATTCTGAAGATGATTTGTGCCGTGCTAGCTATGGTCTTTGAATCCTTTGGGGTATACGGTGAAGGGAAATTCAAGTGGAGATATGCGTAAGACATCCTTAGTTATGTTATCATTTTGTTTTGGAGATCCTTTCTTTCTTGATTTTACAGTCTTCTCGTCTTTCGATCATTCTTCATAACCGAATCAACAGATTGAAAATTTAATGGTAGATGATCAAGCAGTAGGTTTGTAGCTTTCCTTTTGAATCAACAGATTGAAAATTTAATGGTAGATCAAGCAGTTTGTTTTTAGCTATATTTTCCCAGTATCCTTTCTATTCAGGTGAATGTGTTATGCTGGAACAATGCAAATTCTTAAGTTGAGCATAGAAATTTAGTTTTTCAATACATTTGTTAACTGAAACTTTCTCATCTGTTTGCAGATATCCTTACTTGGCAGTTGTTCTGAATTTTAGTCAGACCTGGGCCTTATACTGTCTTGTACAGTTCTATTCTGTCACCAAAAGTAAGTTAGCGCCTATTAAACCCTTGGCCAAATTCTTGACATTCAAGTCGATTATATTCCTAACATGGTGGCAAGGTGTGGCGGTTGCATTTCTTTTCTCAATGGGAGTCTTCAGAGGGGCATTGGCTCAGGAGTTGAAAACGCGCATACAAGACTATATCATCTGTATCGAGGTGTGTATTTGAGACAACATTAATCTTGAAATTATGTTCCTTTCAGTGAATTATTTCTTATATTGATATATTCCGGCAACGGGTTAGGGATAGTCAAGTTCCTTTATTGGGCCGATGTGGTCTAACCAACTGGTTGGGGTAGATCTGCGGAAGGTAGGTCACTAGGTCATGTTTGCTAATTCCTTCGAGGGACAAAAGTTAAGGGGGGGCATAGAAGTTCTGTGCAGGCCGGAATGAACAACACATAGTACAGATATATGTAATTAGTGTGTCTGAATTTTAGCTGCATAAGAAAATTGTTGTCGTGAAAGAAGCCCCTAACAATTGCACAAGCAGCTAGTATTTCTTGGTTTTGAGCTTGGCGCAGGCCTATGTAAGATAATTGGAGAGTTACATGCTGGTGACAGCTGTAGAGCCATTAGTGATTGATACCGGATTTGGAAAATGGGAAGGAAGAAAAATAAATGATAAAGGGATCGAGGTCATCACCTAAGTGGAAACACCAATGGGATACAGATTATCAGGATACAGGGTTAAGGAATGTTCACCACTCAATGGAATCCACCAAAGAGATACAGAAACATAAAACTCGCCACCAATTGGAAGTCCACTAAAAGGATAAGAGTTAACTAGAAGATAATCTCCTGAACAAGCCAAAGGCTAAACTCAAATTCACTTGCTACACATTTTATTCACTAGAGAGGTTTAAATTGATAACTTAGAATATCCCTCCAAGCAAAGGAAAATACAAATTCCAACTTCTAAGATTCTAAACTTAATAAATCAAATACTTTGACTACTAAAAACTACAAAGACTCATAAATATTACTTAAGAAATTAAAAGACATTGAGATACACAAATAAAATGATAATAAGCAAAAGAAGACCAAGACATTATCTCGACTTCTGCAGCACCTTTTTTTCAATAACTCTTCCTTATTCCTCCAACTTCTTGGGATAATCCGGTGTCATACTTGCTTGGTTGGAAAAGATTCACCCTCAAATCTTCACCGTCTTCTTTGCCATTGCATTCATTTCCTTTTTTCCTTTTCTTCCACAAAGCTTCTACTTTAACTTTCACATCAATAATCTCATTAACAATATTGAGTTCATAACTTCTGGTTGATGGTGCACCAAAAAGTTTCTTTATAATAGTGTTGGCCCTATCGACTCTTGCCACATTTGATGAAACCACAACCAATCCGTGTGAGCAAAGTGGTTTTCTAGCAAGATAATTAAGAATCTCCATTGCACCATCACCCTGGTGCAGTTTAAGAGCTTTTTTTTTTTGCTCAGCAAAGAACATCACTTCATCAGAATCAACCCATGCGCCCATGCAATAGTAAACAATTTTTGGGCATTGCCTATCTCATCAAAGCACAATAGAAGTGTTGCCTTAGAATCCAAACCCGTAGGAGAAGAACTCTGGTTGTTAGAGCTTGTCTCACATTGGTTAATTAGGGTTTGCCCGTGCCTAAAGGCACGAAGCGACACATTTCGAACACAATTTAGATGAATTATGCTTCTCCAATGTTGACCACCCCGCCAATCAAGCCAACTTCTCCTTGAAGTAGTGTCAAGTAGTGTTCTAAATAGAGTTTCTTGACGTTAAATAGAGTTCACACATCAATAAAAAAAAGTCCATAAAGAGCACGTTGAAAGGACCATTTCGTTAGCATGCTTACATGCAACCTTTTCTATCGAGTTATACACAAAACCAAATAGGTGCTTAAGTTGTGTGGAAAAAAAAAACACAAACAAAAGAGGAGCGTGGGTTTCTTTCGCTACGAAAAAGAAATATGTACAGGTCTCCTTTAGAAAACCTCTGTATGCTCTCAAACCATTAGTCTATTAGGTACTTAGAGCGCCTCTAATGGTAAACATGTGTGGCTACGTCACTGCTCAAAACATCTTCCTACCCACTTGTAAGTACCTATTTGGAGCACGCACAATAATTTAGTAATTCAAGAAAAAATTATAACCAGTACATAGAAATCTATTGATATATATTGAAGTATTATCACGTGGTAGGATTTCAAAAGGAACTTGAGAGAAAGAGAGAGAGAGGATTCACCAAGTTTGCGATGAGACGTGGTTTCTAGCCACATTAATGCATTTGAGATCCATCACATAATCAATTAACCCTACAGTTTTTCCAAAAATAAAAAATAAAAACCTCCAATTATTTTCAAAGAAGTCATATCGCAAATAGAGAGAAAGATTAAACTTATAAATTAACCTTGAATTGTTTTGCATAATACTGAAATTAATTACACATAACGTAGCAAAAGGTAAATAATGTTTATTGTGGAAATCAATTCATCCCCAAGTAGGACACTTACACGACTAAAAGATGTACATCTTGATAGCGCCACATAAAATTGCTTGCGGTACCATACTCTTATCAAAGCTTGCGGAGCTATGGTACCAACTTGTATCGTTCTTCCATCTCATATCTTTGTCGCTTTTCTTATGTGCTCAGTCCTAGCTTTTTTTATTTTTTATAAATGGGCGATCTGGGGTAGCTTGCGCACCCTCAACTAATCTCACGGGTCTATGTACGCTCCACCACACACATATACTGGGTAAAGCAAATACCCCCTGAGAACCATGAGAACCTAGCCCGTTAAAACAACCAATCATGGGTTCTAAAAAGACCCCAAGAATGTAATTTGAAAAGGATTGATAAGAGAAACATTTTAACATTTATACCTTAACGAAATTAGCATAGCAACTCAAAACCTTCTATACCTTAAAGAGGGATAGACACACGGGAATAAAGAGGGATGGGGTAGCGATAGGCGCACGGGGTATGTATGGGACACATTTAGTGGCGTGTGAATTGTTTAATCCCTCCGTCCCGAATTGTTTGACATTTTTGGTTAACCGTGCATTTGAAAGCAAAAAATAATGTGTTACCACAAAATCTGTCCAACAGGGGACACGTCATCTTGGACACGGCTTGGTGTCACTTATTTTGATAAACCAAGTGCCCAAGAAAATTTTAAAAAACAAAAACTTCATTAAATAAGCAAGCAGCACATCTTTAAGTTCATTTAACACTGGCTGCACTAAGTTTATGTAGCCTTGTGTGCCTACAACGTGCCTATAACAGGGCCAGCTCAAGAATGAAACACCTAAAGCAAATCCTATAGGCCCCTGATTTTCCGAAGGCCCCATTTCAAAGTAAGGACACATATGGTACATTCCGATCAGGTTCCAATGCCGATGGGTTCTATAGCTCAATAGAAATTCAAGTACTACTGATAGATGACTCCTAGAGAAAACCAACTGATTGCATTAGAAAACCAAAAGACCATAAACGCGTAATTCATCAATGAGAAAGAATGAGAGTAGGGAAGGAAATTATTACCGTTCTAATTTGATGCTCTTGGTTTATGCGGCCTTATACCTGGAAAAAAAGATGAAACATTCACTTTAACTAACATCAACTGAACACATTCAATTGAATAAAAAAGTAGCCGACTAACCATAAAACCAAATCCCTGCAGATTCACCCAATGTAAGATGGGTAATGGGTCAGAAAAGTAAGGCGATAAAGCCAGTCGATGGTGGTTTGCATTTAATATGTCATGACAATACGGAGGTATAACGAACAACTATTTTCAACTTTGTAATGCTTTCGCATGCCTTTTTGCGCTATCATCTTTTGATCACTTGGTGGGCTTTCTGTCAAACACCTTACTGGCTACATAAAGAAGCTACTGAGTAAATAAGAAAGTCAGTTAAAGACCCAAGCTTAGACCCCCATTTAATGGAACAAACCATAGATAGTCTTTCCCCATTAATTTTCTATTCCTTTCATGACCATCTAGGAGAAGGAAAAGGGAAAAAAAAATTTAAAATGACAACTAAAATATTTAGGAAAACTGAAATCTAATTTCCACAATAAAGAGAAGGAAGTTGTGTCTTTCTGTTAGAATCCGTCTGTTTTCCTTCTCATCAACTTCTTCTATTATTCCCCGTGTTAATCTTCTTAATATTGATGCCTTTATTCTTCTTTTAATTTTTTATTATGCTTTTTTGTTTTCATTTACTGGTGGTTTATTTTGTATGTTCCCACTTCTTTAAGTAGGATCTCGCGATTGAGGTCTGTCGAGAGTCATTTGTTTTGTTTGCTTATTTATGTTAAACTTGTCGAACAGATGGGTGTTGCTGCTGTAGTCCACCTATATGTTTTTCCAGCTGTACCTTACAAGCGCGGAGAAAGATGTGTGCGTAATGTCGCTGTGATGACTGATTATGCATCCTTAGGCACACCCCCAGATCCAGAAGAGGTTCAAGACTGTGAGAGATCCACTAGATTAAGCCTTGCTCGTCATGTTGAGAGAGAGAAGCGCTTGAATTTCCCCCAGAGTGTTCGTGACGTGGTCGTTGGAAGTGGTGAAATAGTGAGATTAGTCATGTTTTCTTTTAGTTGCTGATTTTCGAAGTTCTTTCTAATTTCTGATCACTCTTGCTACATTTTTATCTTCTGCTGTCTAGATTGTAGACGATATGAAGTTCACAGTTTCACATGTCGTCGAACCAGTTGAAAGGGGGATTGCAACAATAAACAAAACTTTTCATCAGATATCTGAAAATGTCAAACGGTTCGAAGAGCGAAGAAAGAACTCTAAGGATGATAGTTATATTATCCCCTTGAATACATGGACAAAGGAATTCTCTGAAGAACGCGATATCCTTGTTGAAGGGTGTGTTAGCGACAGTGGTTTACCAGAGGGGAAGAGACCACATCACCACACCAAATCTACATCATCTCGATTTTGATAATGATGATCTTCTTCTTTAGTCAATACAGAAGTTAAATACAAGTTGAGACTCTGAAAGTAGAAGATAGTTATCTGGTGATTTGAATATTATTTGGTAAGCATGCTTGATCTTTGATGTGTCATAGTTCGCAATACTTTCATATATTTAGCTGAGATTTGATAATGTAGAATTATTTGTTGTTCTTTATAATATGTTCCTTGTGTAGGTGTACTTCTAAGGAGACCAATACCCTTGATGAAATCCACAGGAAGATGTGTGCATAGTTCTGAGAGCAGAGCTTTGATGTTGGCTTCTAATTTTTTATTTTGCCTCAGAGCCCGGAAATATACAAAAAAAATTGCTATTAAAGCAGGTAATGGTTATGACTTCATACCTACAAGATGCATAGCAGAGACTTCAATACCTCAGTTGGATATCCAAAAATACATATACACAAGGATTAACTTCACAGGGCAATTAGACTCTTTGTATTTGCATTAAGATTCCATTTTATGTGCAAGCTTACATAGCTATACTGGACCCTCTTAATTGGTATGAGGAACGTAATAGCGAAGAAGCACACACAAGGGTCACAATCCTACTTCTGAAGATACTCTCATTAATCAACCTCTCTCGATTACATCATTGGACGTCTTGTTAATAGTCAAAGAATCCTCATGAAAATAAAATAATCAAACATGGAAATAAACTTCTAATACATAGATAAATAATTGCTAATTACATCTTCTGATAAGAAAGGCTTCTATGCTCACAATCTAAGAAGCATGGGCACGTCTCCCTGCCTTTTTTATCCGTATATCAGACGTGTCAGACACGGACACGTTGCCGACATGTGAAAATGTGTCGAGTATTTGACTATTTTTTTCGTAGTCAGACACGTTTTGGACACGCTCCAATACATACCAGATATGTAAATTGAGTACGTGCTGGACATTTGCGGGACACGTTTTGGATCTTAATGTAATTTTGAAACTTGAAACTGGGTAGAAACATAATAGGAGTATCTGAGATGAGAGCCTAATTAAAACTAATATTAGATAACTTAAGAATGAATTTTATATTTGTATGTATAGATATTTATTTATGTATGTATTTAACGGGTCCATGTCCTAGTTTTTGAAAAAATCACATGTCCGCGTAAGTCGTAACCATGTCCATGTCCATGTCTTGTATCCATATCCATGCTTCTTAGCTTGCAGTGGGCCGCTAGGCTTGACTTGAGGCTTCCAAAGTGGATAACTAAGCTCTAGCTTTAATCAAGTGATGCGCCATCAATTCTTCTGCCCGCATAAATAACTCGACTCCGACAATGTAGGAGCGAGACCAAGAAAACCATTTGAAGGAGTACGCTAAATTGACATAGAATTAGTCCTCTCCGTGACTACCAGGAACCAGGGGCCTGAAGAGAAGTGTACTGTGTTGCCATCTAGGAAAGTATAATTGTTGGGAGGCTCAGCATGCTCCACGTCACGATCCCATAACCATGTGCAGCCTAAGAGAGTGGCAAAATTTAAGAGGAAAAAAATCACTCATTACTCTCTTTTAGTCTTTTAGCTGGCCAATGTTGAATCTCACTTGATGCATTGCTCTATCACCCAAGCTTCTTGTTGGGGATTCATGCCACATGATAAGGCTTCGGGTGTGGCTCAGTTTTCTTCACAGTTTATTCGGACACGTCATTTGTTCAATTCCCAGTATCAATCACTAGCACATTTGGTCAATGCTCGAACACTCTTGTATGAAGCATGTGTCCACGCTGCACCTTCTTGGGTTCCTTTTTTTCTTCCTAAGTTGAACCAAGTAAGGGATGAATGCGAATCATGTTATCTTGGAGTTCCTTAACTATTGCGTGATCAACAACCTGTAAATCTATTTTCAATTTTTTCTATTTTGCTTCCACAATATAATCATTCAATCATAGCAACATATTTAACCTGCATATTAAGTTTGACTGGTGGATGGTCCCATGCATAATGTCAAAAACCTTAACAATTACAACATTTGGACTCAGCAGTAGCTCCATATAAATATTCGGAGAAGGAACACTGAGTAGTACGGAAAGAGGGCACTCTGGGAGCTTGTTACGAATTGGATCCACTGAAGTCCTCTAGTAGTGTCCACTGTTGGTCTTAAATGGGCACTCTTTAGATCTCTTCCTTCATTTGAAAGGCTACCTGGAAGCGTTACTAGCAGCCGATCAACAAGAGATTTGCTTATTTTAACCATGGCAATACTTGGAGATTGTAAAATCATGAGTCCATTGGTAACTCGATCCTAGTAGTCTGCCTCTGTAGAACCTGTTGTACTCTTCGACAGGCTTACTTTCCTGTGTCAACCGAGTAAATTGTAACTGAGCTTTGCTTTTTATAACTTGGTGGAACAATCTAGGTCGGTGCACTTTTCATTAACTGGTAAGTCTTTAATTTGAGATTTAGGCTACCAACTCCTAACTAACCCTTAAACTTTGCATTGTAAATTAATACTCCCTCCGTCCCTTTTTAAGTGTGTTACCTCGTAATTCCAACTTATTTTCTCTTACATCAACTTTTACATCTACTTTTCACTATTTACCATTATCAATATAATATCCACTAACTTTTTAAAAAGAAATCTACTTTTAAGCGCAAAATAGGAAATGTATCAACTAAATTTTCAAAACACACACTTATTAAGGGACAATCCAAAATGAAATATCTACACTATAAAAGGGACGGAGGGAGTAACTCTCTCCTCGGTCATTTTGATACCAATGAAGGAAACTCTCCAAACCATGCCATCAATCAAAGTCAGGAATTTCTAGTTTAATGCCCTTGTCTACATCAGTCAGCCAATCAAGGGTCTTCTATATAAGTGGGCTCCACTCTCGGCAAAGGGTGGTTACCTGAACATCCTCAAAAAAAAATTATTTTGAAATTCATGTAAATTTTTTAGTTTTAGACAAGTATAGCAAAAACTGGTTAAAATGAAAAAGAGCCGAGTCGACCGCTAGAACTAAGAATTTTAGAACCCGAAAGAAAAAGAAAAAGAAATAAGCCCAACAAAAATATTTGAACACCCTATTCAAAAAAATTGAACACCTAAGCTCAACAAATCAATCCACAAATCTATTTTTTGTAGACAATCTTACTAAAGTCTAAAGTTTTCCCATAAATGGTCAATTAAACAATCTAAAGCCTTTTATATTTTATATTACATGAAAATCATATCGGGTTTTATTTGAACATTTAATCTTATACTACGAATACTGATCAATCATGGTAATTCACAATGAAATCTTTAATACATCAGCTCAGAACAAAGTATACATTCTTAACGATAAAAATTAAAAAAATTGAGAGAAAAAAGTATCTATTGTATTGATATCGTCCTGTGACTCCTCTCTGAGCGATAAACAACTCTCTATACCAAAAAATATATATCCGTGCGAACCTATTTGCCATACAAATATCTACAATAAATGCTAGTATATATGTGTCCTGGTTTAATTTTATTTGTCCCATGAACATAGAATTCGCCAAGAAAAATACAAATTCGCAGTGAATTTTGCTGGCCGGAAAAAGTCATCGGCCGGAAGATTTAAAAATTCGCAGGAGGCCGCCGGAAAGTTCGCCGGCCGGAAGTAGTTGTCGGCCGGAAGTGGATGGTGGATGAAGGGGGAGTGGGAGGTGGAGTAAAGAGTAAATTTGTGTTTGAAGGGTAGAAGGGTAATCTTATTAATGAGTTGTACCTAATTAAAAATTGAGTGTTACCTTAATAGGAATTAAAGAGTAGTTTTTGTACCTAGAGGTAAAAAACTGAAAGATTAATCTCAAGTTATACAATAGCTCTGGACATTTCATTATATATCACATGCCATTCTCCCAATTTCCCGATGTGGGATTTGGGCTCTCACAATCTCCCCACCTTGGGTGCAACGTCCTTGTTGCACCTCGTGGCCCATTACTTCCACACACCAAGCGATGTGAGACAAGACCCGCCTAAACACAACAAGCTCCTCTCTCAGGTGGGACCCACCCAAGCACGATAGTCACCTCAAGCTTCTCCCTTGTTGGGCCCACCGGAGCACGTCTTCTTGCGGGACCCGCCTCACACTTCCGATTGGTGTCGGCTCTGATACCACCTATAACGACTCGCCTCAGCCGACCTGCTAACTCTTTGTCTGACCACGTGACTCAAAAGGTTAACTTGGAGTTATACAGTAGCTTTGGACGTTTCATTATATATCACACATGCCATTCTCCCAACTTCCCGATGTAGGATTTGGGCTCTCATAGGTGATATCTGAACTATTAATACGCGAAACAGTCGACCCAAGGGACAATAGAGTCCCCCAATTCCACAATTTCTAGCCAAACCAAAAGCAAGAACTTCCACCAAAACTCTCGACAAAAATATTAGCAACCAATTATGTTTAATCCGCACATGCAACTCCATTAGCAGATAAAATAAAAGTTTGTAATGCCCTATTATGTTTTAATCTCTTCATATGAAAATAAAATTTCCATTCCGCCATGGAAGCAACTTGTCAGTTGTGAAATTGAAACCTATGCTACTTGCTGAATTTGACTCCACTAAAAAAGGATTGAGATATAGATTTTGAAGAAATAGTTAGATTACTAGGAATGTATATGTACTAGTGCATGCCCGTGCTCGTGCCTGAAGGCACGGCTTGAGCAATTGACGCCCGTGCCCGTACCCATTTTTTATGGTCTTTAGAATTTCATAGAGGGGGAAGGAGAGGAGTTAGTGAGAGAGAGAATGTGGTTTGAATTTCAAGAAGGGGAGAGAGAGAGAGAGAGAGAGAGAGAGAGAATGTAATTTGAAACTTTTGGGTGTGGTGGGCCAATGGAGAAAAAAGGTAGAGAGAGTGGGAGTGAGTTGGCAAAGAGAATGATAAAATGTAATATGATGACTGAGACAAAAATCACTCTGTATTATAATATTGATTTCCATAATTGGCTATCTTCAAATTCAAATATGAGTTATGCGTATAATTCCGTCACTTGTATGTTGTATGTGTGTCTTTAAACTTTTGTGTAACAACCCGGATTTTGGGGGAATTTTTTTTCTTTTTATTTAATTCAATTATTTTCTTTTAATATTTTGAAAACCTATTTAAATACTATTTTGGACCCTAGTGTTGTATACTTGTATCTATACATACATTACTATTTTGGGTAAAATATGTACTTGCCCCTTAAACTTTCCAAAAAAAAATTTACTTCATCCTTAAACTACCAATTGAACACACTTCCCCCTTAAACTATAAAACCGTTACTTACTTCATCCAATCCTTCACTCCTGCCCATCACATGGACCGAAAAAATGAGAGGGTTCAACCTTAGAATTTTTTTGGTGCCAAAAAAGGGTGGATCAGACTTGAACCCTAAAAAAAGGGGTCAACTATATAATAAACCCTAACAGGCCACACAGGCCCCCATCACTCTCTCCGTGAGAAACCCACCATTATCAATCCTCAATCAGAAAACACACGCACACACACACAGAGAAGAAAGAGAAGATGAAGAAGATTAAAGGAGGCAGTGGTGGGTTCTGTATTTAAACAACACAAAAAGAAGATTTCGCAAAGATTAGACTCAAAAGTGAATTATACTTTGTTTCCGGAAAAACAAAAGGTTGCCAATAACAGAATGGTACTCTAAATTTGTTTCAGAGATGGGGTTGAAGATGGTGAATCATATTCCTATTTTTTTTGAGTAAATCAGCTTGAAATAAAAAGAGGCTAAGCGAATATACAGCCTACAAGGACATACCCCAGGGAGGACAAAAGAAAGAAAAAGAAAAAATTATAATAGTGGGCTGGCCAAGCAAGGCTACAAGGGAGGCCTAAACGGCTGGGGGAAAGCATAGTGTCATTATACAAAATCAGATACTGTGTTTCCAAACCATCTAGAGAGAGGGTAGAGAAACACACAAAAGACTATGACTTGTAACTCAAAATTTGCAATGAGCCACATGCTATGGTGTTGAGGGCCGCGTGAGAAGAATTTGAGTTTGAGAAGATCATGAAAACGAGTATGGGCCCTATGCTCTTGGGCATTTGAGGCTTGCGGGCTGCCCACACGACATGATTGTGGCATTGAAATGATAAGATGGATTGGGCTTAGGGTATGGAGCCCAAGATGGAAGCCTGGTCGGGTACCCAACCACCATACATCATTGTGTGTAGGCTGGCCCGTTGCTTGATTTATAGTAATGTGAGCCCCTGAATAGGCCCCAAAATGAATATTGGGCTAGCCCAAATTAGTGGCTGGGCCGAGATGGAGAAGGGCCTCATATTCCTATTCCCTTAATTGATTTCTATATTCCAGTTTTTTTGGATTTTGGTTTTTAGAGATGGGGTCGAAGATGGTGATATACTGATACGCGCGAGAGAGAGAGAGAGACCGAAATGGGAGACTGTGAAAGTACAACAGAGGGAGAATGAGAGAGAGGGGTCATGGTAGGGTTGGGAATTGGGATGGTGATAATGGTGGCCTAAGGACCTTTTGGGGTTGAACCCTTTCATTTTTTCCCGTCCATCAGTGAAGGATTGGATGAAGTAGGTAACGGTTTTATAGTTTAAGGGGGAAGTATGTTCAATTGGGAGTTTAAGGATGAAGTAAAAAAAAAATCGAATAGTTTAAGGGGCGAATACATATTTTACCCTTACTATTTTTATCCTACTACAAAATCTCCCACACTCACATTTACCTTGTCAAAATTTGAACCACACCAATTTTGACCAAATGGACCAATTTTGACTTTCCAAAAATTAGAAGGGAGAGAGAGGAGGAAATTACCTAGCACCTTCCTATTTCCATTTATGACTAACCTTCCATATATGACAACTTTCCTTATATAGTCTTTTAGTGCTTTGCAGTGTAAGTTAATACCGGAAAGGTAGTTAGTCGCGTAGAAATTACACTGCGGGAGTTCGTAGTCATTATTTCCCCTTGCATTATTGGACCTAGCCTCATCATGAATATTCTCCAATAAGTGCCTAAGATCTCCTAGCTTATAGCCTTATGTCATTTAGCAGTACAATTTGTTCCGGAAACTTATGTAGTCGCGTAAAACTTACACTGCAAAATGTGACTAGGTGAATTCTCCATGCATATTATTGAGAGAATCTCATGATGACACATATTTATTGCATGACGCGCGATATGATGACACGCCTATAGATATCGTAGCCTTTAGTAGACTTTATTGCTTTGCAATGTAAACCAACACCGGAAAATGTAGTTAGTCGCGTAGAAACTGCACTGTGAGACTTCGTATTCATTTAATTTCTCATGCATTATTGGTATAACTACTAGCCTAGCCTTATCTTCAACTTAGTAGCCTTTATTGCCTCACAGCGTAAATTAGTTCGGAAACTAGCCAATCGCGTAGAGATTACACTGTGAAACTCCGTAGTCACCCTTGCATTATTGGACTAGCCCCATAATGACCTAGAAAGGAATATATTCCCTCATTAATGTTGCGCCATAAGATAAGCATAGTAAAGCCTACGTGTTAAACGCAGTGCAATTTAACACCGAAAAACTAGGTTAGTCGCGTGTATTCTACACTGCGAAAGTGACTAGTCTTATTTTTCCTTGCATTATTGGACTTTAACCTAGTAGCCTATTAGCATTATGAGCCTAAAACCTATAGATCTTTGTCTCCCAAAATCCCACAAAATCTAGATTTTATTCCTCCCATTTAATGTAGGAAATTTCCTAGCACATGGGGGAAAAATTCTTGGAAAATTCCTAGAGAGAGGGCCGGCCACCAAGGGAGGGAGAGGAGCTCCTCATTTTTCCTATAAATAAATAGGACTCCATTCTCACTTGAAATCTCACACCTCCACTCCTCCAAACTTGTAGTAGTCTTTGTAGTAGAAATTCTTGTAGTTCTTTAGAAATTTTGTAGTAATCTTCATGTGTTCTTGAAGTTCTTCAAGAAACTCAACCTACACCACCCAAAGCCGCCACCACAAACCGCCCCTCGATCCAAAAATAGTAGCCTTCGTAGTCATTTTCGTGTTTCTAGGAAAAATACTTCTTTTCCTTTCGACACGTATAGTCGTTACTCCGTCCGTTTATCTACCTAGCTTTTCGGCTTCCGATTAATCTCGGAATTACTGTAATAATCTTTATCTAAGTTTCTACTAGTTAATTTAGTGCAAGTTTAATTTTTAGTAATGTTATAATGTCCGGTTTAAGAATTAAAGTTAGTAGTTTACGGTTTCTAAAAAGAAAAGAGTTGTGATTCTAAAAATATTTTTTCGAGCTTACGTAGTCGTTATAATGCCTGAATGGAAAATGATATTTCAAATTTACGTCGTTATAATGCCCAAATTGATTTTTGGAAAAATACGTGAACGGTTTCATTTTTACAAAGGCGGAATTATCGGCAAATGCGAATTTTCTGAAAAAGACTACGAGGAATATTTTTGGGAAATGAGGAAAATATTTTATGACTAACTTGAGACTGTGGAATGACCCAAGGCTAACACCGTTGAAAGTCTGTCTAGAATGAGGATGAATGAAATTAACTGGATACTCCGACCCCCTCTGCCTAGGACTTTCCTGGTTATTCTATTATCGAGAGAAGGTCGCTAAAAGAGAAATAATATTTTGAGAGACACGTTTTACGAGGAAATATTGAATGATGGGAAAAGACATTTTACGAGGAAACCCTGATTTTAAGTGACACATTTTACGAGGAAATATTGAAATTTAGTAAAATATATTTTACGATGAAACGCTGATTTTTGAAACACGATTTATGAGATTGATTTTTGAAATACGATTTACGAAAAAGTTGCATATTTACGAAAAGGATTTTTGAGACACATTGCATATTCATGACACGATAAGAGATTTACACTACACGATTTTTGAAATGAATAGTAACAAGAGAAAACGAGATGAGAATGAAAATAAGATGAGAGTGGAAATGATTTTTGGAAAGAATGGAAATGAATATGGTAGTATAGCTTTAACTCCGCTCTTCACGCTGTTGAATATCGGTGATGTGGCTAAGGAATATGGTATTGTAGATAACGCCGCGCCTTCACGCTGTTGAACACCTGTGATGTGGCTAAAGAATACGGTAGTGTAGCTTGAAGCACTGTCCTAAGTTCGCAGAGAGAACTTGGTAGTCTTTGGTGCAGAGTATGTACAACACATAGTGAAAGTCCTTGCATCATGCTGTTGAATATCGGTGATACAAGGGGTTGCCGAAACTATGTTCTTGTGAGTCATGGAGTGACGGACCTTGTATCATGCAGTTGAATACCGGTGATACGAGACAACCGGGACTTCGAGCGGAAAAGTTGGTTACCGTCAATTGAAAGGAGACGTAAACGGGCCAATAACTTTTCGAGTGATGGGAGATGATGGAGATGACTGTGATGATCGAAAAGATGAAATTTGAAGAAGAATGCTTATGATGAAAAAAATGAGAAATGTTATGAGAAACCAATTACCACCACGTTTACCCTGATTGACACTGGCACCAGTATAATTTGCAATTGGCACCGATATTTGGCATCTTTACGAAAATTGTTTTCTGTTAACCTTCATCGTTATTTTCAATCGTGCATGTATTGTTCTAGAATTGCTAGTTGAGATTTTGGGTAGAGTTATTGTTGGGCATTTTCGCTCACGGTGTTGCACTTGTGTAACCTTGGTATAATACCAAGATGTTGCTCTGCAACTCTAACGTATTATGCCAGGCTATAGAGATGAACAAGAGGAGTACTACAGCTTGGGAGTTTATGGAGCTGGACAGGACACTGCCGGGGCTGACGGCCGTGCAATGGAGTAGAGAAACCCTAGTTGACCCTGTTTTAAATAAATATAATGGCAGGGAGAATTACGTAATTTCATTATGGAACACTGTTGTAAAACTTATTTATTATTTCTATAATAAATATAACGTTCCCAAAAATTTGGGGCGTTACATTTTGCCTTCTCAATAAGAAGAGAGAGTTTTGCTAACTCGGTTACAATTCTCGCTCATCAAATAACTGCAAATTGGGAAAGAGGGAACAATATGCAGACGGAAAGGGGCAATAAGTCTACAACCAGTGTGAGTGTTTGTGTATTTGTATGGGCCCCACACATTTATGCGAGTGTTTGTGTATTTGAGTGTGCATTTTAGGTGGTTGTAGACTTTATTCAAAAAAAGGACATGGCTGGCTTTGATTTGTCGGAAAAAAGAGAGAAAATAAGAAGATGATACTACTATTTTGTGATATGTGCTTCCCATCTCAAAATAGGCGAGTGTAATTTACCACTTACACTCTCCTATTTTGGTGGTTTGCTTCTCATACAATTGACTAGTTTTTTATGACCTGTCTTTAATCAGACCGAGAGGTAGGGGTGTAAACGAGCCAAAAATGGAGCTCGAGCTCGGCTCGTTCCCAAATGAGTCGAGCTATTAACGAGCCGAGCCAAAGTAATTTGTTTAACGAGCCTTTTTAAACGAGACAAACCTATATAAACGAGCCAAGTTTTTGCAAGCCGAGACGTGCGTAAGCTGCGCTGAACACTCCTGACCGCCGAACAAAAAAACTACTAATAATACAAAAAAATTAGAACCATTCGTTAGTTTAAATGGAAAACAATAAGGTCCGAATCCGGATGAGGCCCAGATCCCGAGGGGTAAAGTGGACTTTTCCTCGGTACGAATCAGGCCTGGCCTGGACTGGTTTTTGAGACGGTGAATTTTACTACTCCAGCCTCCAGTATTAAATTTATTACTACTATCTTTGACTCTGTCTGTACTTACCCGGACGCGACCACAACTCTTAAAAATCCATCAGATTTTCTTTTATTCTTCCTCGCCGTCTAATAAGGGTTTCTGAATCATTTTCTCTCCGTCTTCCGTTCCGGCATTATTCCTCCCTCCTGTCCCATACATACATACATACATACATTTTCATTACTACTCCACTCTGCGCTGCATCAACATCGGCCTTCTTTTCAGCAACTCCAAAACCCACTTTCTCTCTTCAGTCCACGAGACTGACTACTGACCTTTTTCGACCAGAGGTTTATGGTTTTGGTCGTATTCGAAGAGGATCTCTGTAGTTTTCTGGGTGTGGTGGAGATGTGAGAGGGTAGATGGTAGAGGAGGACCCCAAAGAGAGTGTGGTCGTCTTCGTCTTCGTCTTCGTTGTTGATGATGATGACTGGAGCTCCCGAGACAAATCGGAGCGGGTCGTGGTCTTCTGGTGAATCTCTCACATGGAATGGCAGATCTTGTTAGCTACGGTAATGCCTACCGTGACATCGAGCAGGTACTTCGAATATGCTCGGTTACGTGTATGATTATGTGGCTTGTGTGTATGTACGTTGGCGGTGGAACTATGGCAGGAACAAAAAAAATGACATCTTTATTGTTTAGTCTTAACTGGTTCATTTTCTTCTCAATCACGATGTGGATTGACTGATCTTTGGTGGACAAACAATTAAAGGTCCTATTTAATTATTTAGTTTTGGTTTCTTGTGTTCTATTAAATTAAGTAGTGAACTGCTGGGCTGTGTTTTTCTTTATATTGTACAGCCGCACAGGTTTACTACTTATGAATTTCAGAGGAAAATACTCTCCATTAATTCAACTAATGTTTCTTTAGCCATGTGATTTAGACTTAAACCCGTGGACACACTGATGGTTTTGTGATTAGTTTGACTTTTTAGGCATATGGAAACAGAAAAGAAAAATGCCATGCTTAAAGAGTATTTTAATATGTCGCTCATGAAATTGATGATAGCTATTTTGAGCTCATGAAAAGTTCCCTATTTGCATAGCCGTCTTGTACATTTGCTGATATATTTCAACGTACACCCGGGGACATCTTTCACTCACTGAGAAGTGAAACCTGTGACTAGATCATCCTGAAGATGGATGCGATGGGAAGAGTTGGCATTGGAAGTGTTGCCGACTTAACATTTAGGTTTCGGCATAACAAAGCTTGCACTGTCTTTTCGCACTTAGGCAGTTAGGCGCACGACATGCCATTTGTAATGATTCTACTACGGTGCCACAAATTCACAAGCTGATCCTAAACTCTTCCGACTGAATATGATAAAGCCTCTAAACCAACGAGCTACTATCATTTCTTCCAATACCGTCACATGTTAGTTTTGTTCAAGAAAAAATTGGTCTTGAATCAAATGCCATTTGGCACATTACTATGTAAGTAGAGCGCTTTCATGCATATTCATTATACAACCATGACTTGCGAAAATTGGGACGCACTTTGACAGTTCTTAGGAAATGGATTGGCGTATAGTGTTTCAAGGTTCATTGCTGATTGTTTGTTCTCACTCTTTCTTTAAGGAGATACTTTTACTTTTAAGCTATCATGTCTCGTTTTGCAGGCATTAATTGCTCTGAAGAAGGGTACTCAATTGCTTAAATATGGTCGTAAGGGAAAGCCGAAATTTTGTCCATTTAGACTTTCTAACGTGAGTTTGATGCTAATTTCTTTCCCTTCTTGTTAGAGACGCGATTTCAACTAAACTGACAGTACATTATGAGCTTAGAATTCTCGGATAGTCGTGTTGTCTGTTAAGTGGGCATTAAATTTTTCAAAATTGATGGATAAAGCTTCATGTTCATATTTATTTTTGGTTTATAGAAGTAAGCTTTTGTACTTTCGCTCCTAATGTTAGGGTGTAGGCTTTAAGTTTTGTATTCCTATCCTAATTAACTTAGGTGTGGATTTCACTTCATTGTGTTGGTTGGCATAGATAAGATGAATTATAAGCTATGTTGCTTGGCCAGTCATGTTTGAGACTTGCTTCAAAGTCTAGGTTCGAGACTTGGTTCTCTCATACATTGGTACAACTTGGTAGTTGCTATCGTTTTTTTGTTTGGGTATTCAAGTCTACACATACAAATTTGATGTCGTGAAGACTTAAAGCAATTTATCAATCATTGAGGTCTAGGCATAGAGAGAATTTAAGATCTATGGAAAAGGTGAAATGATAGAACAACACGGCAAGGAGATATATTGACAAGAAAATGCATCGCCTAACCCATATAATAAGCTTGTGAAAGTGAGAGATTATCTTCGTTGGGTTCAAAGTTAGTTGATGTTATATTAAGGTCATTACCTACTTTACCTATGACCACCATCAACAAATGGAAATATTAGTCTAAAAGATCTATGAACCATGCGTACTTCTAAAATAATGTCATACTGGCATTGACACTTCGATAAGACTTTTTTCTGTGCCTGCCATGCTTGTGGAACTAAGATTGTGGTCTATCTGTTCTTACTGCTATGATACTTAACTCTGTCTTGTAACATAAGTTTGGCATTCAAGTATGATTTGTAGGTTTGATGTTAATGAGTTAAGCCCTTCAAGGCTTCAACTATTTCTTTTATTTTTCCCCAACCATACCTACTGCTGTAGGATTTGCCAAAGGTAACCGTATTGTGCTTGTAAGTTGTATGGTCGTATCATAGGTAAGAATGAAGACTAAATTTTTGAAATCCCTATAGTTTACCTCGAGTCTTGATTTCGTCCCTGTTGTTTCAATTGTTTACGATTAGCCCTTGCAGCTTACATTTTGTATGGATTTGGTCAAATTGATAACGGGTGTTAATCAAAAGACGAAAAACTTACATCTGGTGGTCCTGTGCCTATTAATGAGGCCAAGTGGGGGCAAAAGGGACATTCCGAAGCCATTTCTCCCAAATATTTTTAGCCAATCAGTTAGGGCTTCCACACCTAGCTGTTTCCCTTGTATACACTAAGGTGTGTTATGGGCTTAATAATCATTTTGGATTACATTATTTGTCTTTTTAAATTTTCTTTTGCATTTGTTACTTTTGCTTTAATTTTTTATTATTGGTTCGTTTCGGCAAGAGGAATAAGAAAATAAAGAAAATACTAACTAAACTACTTTTTTAATAAAGACAAGAATAATTCAAAAATTCTTGTCTGTTTTAAATTATTTTTGTCCTTACTAAACTGTTATAATTTTTTGATCAAATTTTTTTACTTTTTAGATTTCTCTTTTCGAGTCAAACCAAGTCTACTCTCTTCGAGACAAACCAAGAATCTACAAAAAAAATAAAATAATGCAAAAGCTAACAAATGTGAAAATATTTGGAGGGAATGGCTTAATTGAGGTTGGTTTGAGAGAGAGAATCATAGTTAGGTGTGAAAGCCCTAACTGATGTGCTAAACATGTTTGGGGGAAATGGCTTTGGAATGTCCCTTTTGCCACCATTTGGCTTGATTAATAGGCACATGACCACCACGTGCATGTTTTCCATCTCTTGTATTAATAGCCGTTATTGATATGACCAAATCCGTACAAATTGGAAACTACAAGGGCTAATCGTAAACAATTGAAACTACAGGGATGAAATCAAGACTCCAGGTAAACTACAGGGATGATTTCGATACTTACTTCCGAATGAAACACTCACTTCATAGCCTTGGGTTTTATTTTGCCAATTAATTAACGTGATTTTTTTCTAATGATACTATTGGGAATTCCAATCTATTGCATGGTGTTTTGTGAAGTCACCTCATAATTCATCTAGGCCCATTCTTATGCGATATCTCTGCTGAAATCTCCTTTTCAAATGAAGGACCTTGATTTGTTGATCAGTGTTCGGTTATAAAAAGCAACCGTACTTTCTAGGTGGCAGTGTCATATGTGAAGTCAAAGGTTGCTTCTTCTTTGTCAAAGATTTGACACCGCTTGTTTTTTCTTTTGCACTAAACATTAGTTTTCTCCCCTGGCTATTGCATCTACATTTCTTAATTCTACTCATGAATTGTAGGAAGCTAATTAACAGTGGATTAGTTCTTATTAAATTGGCATAAAGACCAATATCAAATACCACACCGTTTAAAAGTTGTGATTTGCTAGTAAAAGGTCACATTATTGTGGGTGCATTGCACACAAGAAGACTTAAGTGAGGGCCCGCAATGACCAAGAAGCTTGATATTCTGGATCAGTACTATTCCGAGCTGGACAGCCGGTTTCCCAGTAATAATATTGATCAAGTCTTGGGCAATCGGCATATCCTCCAAGTGTTGCTAAATTGTGAGTTCTGACCTGTTTCCACACCCATGAAGACTGCTTGGCAGACTCCTAACTCAATGCTGATTGCCCATGTTTCATCACCAAAGATCAAGCAGCCTTGAAAAGCCCCTCAGAATCATGCACCGCAATCCCAACATATCCGACTTTCCCACAATTAGGATAAGCTGCATCAAAGTTCAGTTTTACCCATCCTGGAAACAGGTGTGACCCCTATTAGGACTTGGGAGCGAGATTAACTGATCTGATTTTGACTATTGCATTTGACACGTAACACTCTACATCTCCAGTATGTCTTACTCACTATCAATAGACCGCAAGAAATGTTGAAGTGCAACAAACTTGGTTTGAAAATTGTTTTTCAGGTTTCGTAATTTTTTTAGGGCGAACAATCCTCAGGTTCCTTAATTGAGTCTCATTTTGCCAATGCTCTGTGAATGTTTTCCTGCAATCACAACCTTCACATCTAATACCACGTTTAAAGCTCGTATGTGGAACGATTAGCGGTGTGCTAATAAAAGTTCAGTAGCTCCAATCTTGTTTATTGCAAAAGAAACCACCGAGGTGTGAATTAGTTGTTTACCAATTCCTGTAATTTTGACCATCTCTAGACTGGAAAAAAAAGAAGAGAAGTTGAGGCTTTCTTATTTGTATAAGATGCTAAATTGGGATTTTGTTTGGAGTTCAGGCAGTAATGAAGAAAGAAAGTGGCTCAAACTGCTCCCTTTTCTTGACCTTCAGGTTTGGGTCTGGCGTTTCACAGGCTGACTTGGCTTTGCTGTTGCATTTTATGTTTATGTCAGCATGGTATCATTTTGGTTAGCATTCGGCGGTATTATTTTTTCCTTCGCGACATGTCCGATATAATACTGTGGGGAACATAAAGGAGGACTACTGTCTGGATTTTTGTTTTGGAAGTTTGTTGATTTAGGTTTAGGATTTTAGATGGCGGATTTAATGATTATTCTAAGAGTTATATTGTTTGGAAATCTTCGGAATATTGTAGTTCTCTTGACCTTTATCCTTTTGTTACGTCAACGAAGAGCCTATTTGAAGGACTCTACGTACTATGTTTGGAGTTGTTGGTGGGGAACAACTAAAATTCAACAATGGCACTGGTATGAGATTTGTGAAGTGAATCATCTGCTATTACCGAGTTATGAAAACACCTAGTTTGTTGTGCTTTGTTGTGGTCTACCAGAGTCATCCTTGTATATTTTAATGTGCTTGTTCACCCATTCCTTGAATTTAACTTGGTCACATTTGTAAAAAGTGAATCTTTGAACCGACTTCACTTGTTTCCTCTTCCAGCAACTCATCTTTTATCCTCAACTCACAGGATGAATCATCTTTAATTTGGATTTCTAGTAGTGGTGAGAGAAGTTTGAAGTTAGCTTCAGTTTCAAGAATCATTCCCGGGCAAAGAACTGTAAGATTTATCTTCTTTAATCCTTATTTATCCTACGGTTAAGTCATAAACAGTTCTTTCAAACTTTGCCTTCAATCTGGTTGGGGCGACAAATTGGACTCACCAACTATCTTTTGCCGTAATGCCAGGCTGTTTTCCAACGGTATCTGTGCCCTGAGAAGGACTACTTGTCCTTTTCTCTTATATACAACAACGGAAAACGATCTCTCGATCTGGTTGGTGTAGAATACCAAGTTTTTGTTGTTAATATCACAATCAATGCTTTTAATAATTCGTTTTGTTGAATTGTAAACATGGTATGTTGTTGTTTTAGATCTGCAAGGACAAAGTTGAGACGGAGGTGTGGATTGCAGGCCTCAAAGCATTAGTACCTGCTGGTCAAGGTGGGCGCTCAAAAATTGATGGATGGAGTGATGGAGGCCTCTATTTTGAAGTAAATCTAATCCCTGAAGCTTCCTTTCAAGTTCCATTGGGGCATATCTTCGTTTTTTATGTATACCTTGTCCATGAACATGCATTGTCTGCAGCTACTGACTCCCATCCACGTTGGGGATACACTAGCTTTATGGCACGCCCCGCACGTGCCTACCATGTTTATTCATTCCTCATTGTATATTGTGATTTATATCGTCAATCTCATTTATTTAAGTTGTTATTTTTTCTGCTAGATTTTTCTCTCATGTATATCACCGTCTTTCTGCTGCTCTGTCCTTAAAACAATTTTCATTGATTTGTATTGGATAGTTGTCCTCCTATAAGTTTACAACACATACACATCTTTTTGTGTAGATCCTTTTGATTGAATCCATATACTGAAACCGCTAAAGGGGGCATGATCCACTTATCCTGGTTCTTTTCTAATCCATGTTATACTGTCAGCAGCCATATCATTTATGGTACTTGATCAATTTTTTTCAGGATAATAGAGACTTGACTTCAAAGTGTCCAAGTGACAATCCTGTGAGTACTAGTCGAAATATTAGCTCCCCTTCATTCAGTTCAAATACAAACTCTTCCCCGAAGAGTTGTCGGCCTCATAATTCTGTCCATTCCGAAAGGTCACATGTAGCTTTGGACCAAGCAAATATGCAGGTGAAAGGATCTGGTTCAGATGCTATTCGAGTTAGTGTATCTAGTGCCCCAAGCACTTCCAGTCATGGCTCTGCTCCAGATGATTGTGATGCTTTTGGGGAGGTGTACATATGGGGTGAGGTCCTATGTGATAATCTTGTCAAGGTTGAGGTCGACAAAAGTGACTCTTTGAGTACAAGAGTCGATGTACTTCTTCCTAGGCCATTAGAGTCCAATGTAGTTCTGGATGTGCATCATATAGCCTGTGGGGTCAGGCATGCCGCCCTTGTGACCAGGCAAGGTGAAGTTTTCACCTGGGGTGAAGAATCTGGGGGACGGCTTGGTCATGGTATTGGTAAAGATGTTACGCAACCTCATTTAGTTGAATCCTTGGCATTTCGTAGTGTTGATTTTGTTGCATGTGGAGAGTTTCACACTTGTGCTGTTACGATGGCTGGAGAACTTTACACATGGGGAGATGGGACACACAATGCTGGGATTCTTGGTCATGGTACTGATTTGAGTCACTGGATTCCCAAACGAATTTCTGGGCCTCTTGAGGGACTTCAAATTGCCATGGTAACTTGTGGTCCATGGCATACAGCCTTGGTAACATCAATGGGTCAGCTGTTTACATTCGGTGACGGAACTTTTGGTGTCTTGGGACATGGAGACAGGGAAAGTTTTTCATATCCAAGAGAGGTGGATTCTCTGTCAGGCTTGAGGACAATTGCAGTTGCATGTGGGGTGTGGCATACTGCTGCCATTGTGGAGGTTATTGTTACCCAGTCTAGTGCTAGTGTTTCGTCTGGTAAATTGTTTACATGGGGGGATGGCGATAAAAGTCGCCTTGGACATGGAGACAAGGAACCTCGGCTTGAACCTACTTGTGTCCCAGCACTCATTGATTACAATTTTCACAAAATTGCATGTGGGCATAGTTTAACTGTCGGCTTGACTATATCAGGACATGTTTTTGCAATGGGAAGCACTGTTTATGGACAGCTAGGCAATCCCCAATCTGATGGAAAGGTACCCTGCTTGGTGGAAGATAAGGTTGTTGGGGAATCTGTCCAAGAAATTGCATGCGGTGATTATCACGTGGCAGTTTTAACATCCAGGAATGAGGTCTATACATGGGGTAAAGGAGCTAATGGGAGGCTGGGCCATGGAGATGTAGAAGACCGGAAAACACCAACTTTGGTTGAAACGTTGAAGGATAGACATGTTAAATTCATTGCTTGTGGTTCAAACTACACCTCAGCTATATGTCTTCACAAATGGGTTTCTGGTGCTGAGCAGTCTCAGTGCTCATCTTGTAGACAAGCTTTTGGGTTTACGCGGAAAAGGCACAACTGCTACAACTGTGGACTTGTGCACTGCCATTCCTGTAGTTCTAGAAAATCAATAAGAGCAGTCCTTGCTCCTAGTCCGAGCAAGCCATATCGTGTCTGTGATTCTTGTTATGCCAAACTAAGTAAGGTGGCAGAAGTGGCTACCATTAACATGAAGAATGTTATACCACGTCTTTCAGGTGAAAATAAGGACAGGATAGACAAGTCTGAGATAAGATTGTCGAAGTCGGTTATGCCCTCCAACATTGATTTGATTAAGCATTTAGATAACAAGGCAGCCAAACAAGGAAAGAAAGCTGATACTTTGTCACTAGGACGTCCCTCACAAGCACCTTTATTACAGCTGAAAGATGTTGTTATGTCTACCGCTCTTGATCTGCGTCGAACAGTTCCCAAACCAGTTCTCACACCATCTGGTGTTAATTCTAGATCTGTATCACCTTTCTCTAGGAAACCTAGCCCACCACGTTCTGCAACACCTATTCCTACAACAGCTGGGCTTTCCTTCTCCAAAAACATTGCTGATAGTTTGAAGAAAACAAATGAACTTTTGAATCAAGAAGTTCACAAATTACGTGCACAGGTATCTTTTTTTTACTTCATAAAAGATTGTATTACTGGGTATTTGGCTTCTGATTTTGTTGATCATGGAATGATATAGGTTGAGAGTCTCCAACGTCACTGTGAAGTTCAAGAATTGGAGATTCAAAAATCAACAAAGAAAGCTCAGGAGGCTATGGCACTAGCTGCAGAAGAATCTGCCAAGTCAAAAGCTGCGAAAGATGCAATTAAATCACTTATGGCACAGGTTAGTTTCTGAGCTTATATATTTACTTTACTGCCCGGAACTTGTTTTTTTCGTGAAAATTGTCAGGATGCTATTCATGTTGGCGTTGTAAAATATACAAGGGATACAGGTGCATGTGATATGGTTATATGGATCTTACTAGTTTTGTTTTTTGCCTGCTTTACTAGTCTTGTTCCATTGTATATTTTGTATTCAGCATATTAGAGTGATTCTTTTGTGCTAGTTTCACTGTCCTCAGTTGTGCAGTGACATCTTCTGATCCTTTAAAGGTTTTTTGTTTTTCAGCCATTTCCAAATTTTTGCTTCTAATTGCATCTTCGTTTCACCTGCAAAGACTGTTTTCTGCATAAGTTTCTTGTTTCAGTTGAGCATGAATGGTCTATTGGTATTAAATCTGCTGCTATGCCAGCTCAAAGATATGGCTGCAAGGCTACCACCAGAAGTAGATGATGGCGATAGCACGAGAGCGGTTCGCATACGGAATGGCTTGGAGCCAAATGGCATTCACTACCCTGATTCAAATGGAGTGCGTTATTCTGATTCTATTGACGACCTTCACTTGGCCACCTCCACTGGAATTGACGACCACCCTGCTACAACAAAGGGAATGAAAAGCCCTGGAAGCAAGAGTCCTAGGTACAAAACTGGCGGCACGGAAATAAACGCAAATCATCAAAGCCAGGGGATTTTGAATGCTAGTGGGAGGCAGGACCATCCAGATGACAGACTTCCAAATGGAAATGGAGTGGTTATTCTGTCTGATGCTTCTGATGGTGTGGAGTCTGGACCTGTCCAAGATGGTGACAGCAGCAGATCTAGGAATTCAGCATTGGTTGGTAATGCTAACCAAGTCGAAGCTGAATGGATTGAACAGTATGAGCCTGGTGTGTACATAACCCTTGTGGCCCTCCGGGATGGAACTAGAGATCTTAAAAGAGTGCGCTTCAGGTGACTGACTTTTTTACCCTTAATTTTCTCCGACTTTTTTACCCTTAATTTTCTCCGACTTTTTTACCCTTAATTCTTATCTAATTGAATTAGTTGTTGTGGTGCATAGGAAGAAATCAGCTGATTTGTAGACATTTGATTGCTAATTCCAAAGTGGCAGACAGATAAAGGCATATATCTCTACGGATCAATTAATTGTTCAAGTTAGACATTTCATATATTGAAAACTTAGGCGATGAAGGATTTAAATTTCCAGATGATATTTAGGCGATTGTGCTTCTGCAATGATGTTTATGCTCTAAACATGATAAGGTTTCCATGGTAGACGGACTGCCAAAAAACAGATTCTATATTTTTTGGCTAGTTTTTGTCAAAGGAATTGTGCAATTGTGCTATCCTTGGACATGGTCCTGATATGGATCTGCCTAGTGAACACAGTGAACGGTGCTCAATAGCTGGTCCTTAGGTCTAGGTCTTCCCGTGAAATATCAACTAGATAAAACTTTTAGTCACTTTTTGTTTCTACCTGATATTTCTAATTTGATTGGCAGTCGGAGAAGGTTTGGTGAGCACCAAGCAGAGACATGGTGGTCAGAGAACCGTGAAAAGGTTTATGATAGGTATAATGTTCGTGGGTCAGACAAGGCATCAGTATCTGGCCAGACTGCTCGCCGATCAGAGGGCGGTGGTGTATCACCCTCTTCACAAATTTAGCAACCGGATGGATGGCGTTTCCCATCAAAACCTTGTTTTGGAAGTTTCCTAGGTTTAAGCAGTAGACTTTATCGGAAGCTAATACCCCCTTCGCTATGTACTTCTTATTCTTAATCTTATCTTCTTTATCTCCCTGTCCATAATTCTAGTTCAATTTATTCTCAGGGGATTGACCCAATCTCGTTTCATGGGGTTGGTTGGGTACCTGCCTTTTAGCTGTCTATTATATGGTAGTGTATATAAGACCACAAATTATGATAATCTTGCTCGGAAACTACTTTCCATTATAACCAGGTTTTCATATTGAGTGAGATTTTATTGGTCATCAACAGGCAATTGAGTCCGGGTTTGTGGATCAGTTCCCTTTGCCTCTTTTTGACAGTCTAGTATGCAATTTTTTGGGTGTACCTTTAAACAAGTGTCTATTTTGAAAATTTAGTGGGGTATGATAAAAAAAATAAAATGAAGGGTAAATAAACTCAAATCATGGACGACATTAGAATTTGCACTATTCTGGAAGACCCTTGCTATGTGCATGTGATTTACTGCCTCAGTCGTACAGAATGAGTTGATTTATGTTGTTAAAACTAGGGGTGGAGATTTTTGACATGACTCGAGAACCCGACACGAAGTTAGCAGGTTAGGGTCGGCTATTTCTTACATGAAACACGAATATGAAAACGATATGATAACACGAAAACCTACAGGTCGTGTTAGGGTTGAGAGAATTCTGACCCGAAGACGAGATGACACAACACGATGCCCACCCCTAGTTAAAACCTGTCTCGGGTTTATTTTCTCACCAATGAATGTATATTCCCACTAATAATTATACCTAGAGGCTAGAGCATTCGAGATAACAACTTTTCGAGCTATCAAACTTTTGTTGTATTTGTAAAATTCGATCATTTGACTCCGTAGTGTCAAACCAGAAAGAGGAGGATAAGTTTGTTATTGGTTTTTCTAGAATTGCATGGTGGGTGTTCATGATGGTCGAATTGGTATCTCATGAAGATAGATTTGATTTGAATATATCTTCCATTTACATTGAGAAAACTGTGAGTTGAATTATGCTAGTTTTTTAAAAGCGGGATGCAGACATATTTAGACTTATTATTATTTTTTACTGATTTTAATTCAAGTTCTCATTTTCATGAAAGATCTTGCGACTGTGGTGGTCTCATTAGAATTCCCTTCTTACTATTTGAGACTTCCCTGAAGAAAGGAAAAGAATGTTTTAGCGCCCAAACAGATGAGTGTTAGTCTCAAAGTCCCAGCTGGTCTTTGCCAAGGAAGCTCCATTATATTCGTTGGAGAGAGGATAATAGATGTGCCGATACTCTTGTCAATGAAACTTTGAAGCACAGGCAGGACGATATTTCTATGTGATCTTTTGTTTCTGGGCTTCTTTAAGCATGGCCTCTTTGATCCTAGAAAGATAATTTGTTGTTTCTCCATCGCGTTCCAGACACTGAATGCGCATTTCGTATTTTTTTACTGGTGCAAGTTTGGGGGGCATAATTTTCTTGAATCCATTACCATATGTTGATTTTTTGTTGAGTCAGCTGCAGATACCATTTTAATACTCACTCGGTCCCTTTTATAGTGTAGACATTTCCATTTTGGGTTGTCCCTTAATAAGTGTGTTTTTTGAAAATTTAGTGGATACATTTCCTATTTTGTCCTTAAAAGTAGATTCCTTTTTAAAAAGTTAGTGGATATTATTATATTGATAATGGTAAGTAGTGGAAAGTAGATGTAAAAGTTGATGTGAGAGAAAATAAGTTGGAATTACAAGGCAACACACTTAAATAGGGACGGAGGGAGTACTATGTTTCTCTTTTGACATAAGATGAAGGGCCATGGTTTTTTTATTTATTTTTATTTGGATAATGAAAAGTGAATTAGAAATTAAACTCTAGTTCGAGGGAAATTACAACCCATCAGGTCTCCGCAAATGAAACTGAGAAATACAACTAGGAATAACAAGATAAATATAAAAATCTCCAACAAAAATAGGAGTAATTAATTTCACGGTGGATGTGTTTGATCATGATAGCCTCAAATTTCTCCATGAATCATAGATAACATTGCTAACTGGGTGATGCTCAAAAAAACTTTTAATTACCCAAAAAAAACTGGGTGATACTCTAAATTTCTTTGGGTAATGAGTTGTGTGATAACCAAAGCATCCACTTCCACATCCAAACATTTTATAGTCTCCTCAATGGCAAGCTATCCCTCAATGCCCAAGCCACCAGCCACTGTACTAGAATATGCATTCATGTTCCTTTGAAATCCAATAACCCAATTCCCTTCATGGTCCCGAATTAACCCTCCAATGGCAGCTTTACCGGTTTCAAAAAAAATGGGCTCCAATCAGTGTGAAGTTTAAAAAAGCCCCGCATTGATGGTTTCCATCCTACTTTGATTGTTTTACTCTGTGAAGTAGTTCCAAGGGCTGACATTGCCAAAATCTCACCCAGTGTTGTGAGGTCCTTTATTAGCGTAGGAAAAAGTTTCAAAATTTAACAACAAACTGAATAATTGTACACTTATAATAGGTGAACAACATGCTGACATATTTTATGATCAACGGCAACAATCATAACCGTAAATAAATTCTACAGATTGGCTACAAAAACAACAGACTCCGACCTACTGTGCAATGGGCAAATAAAAAACGAATCAAGTACCGCGAAAAAAAAAATTCAAAATCGAATTGGAATGTCAACAATTACAACAAGATTTAGTGATGAAAATGGTGCGCCTGTAACCCGATACATCCAAATGCTTTCCATATGTCTGAAACTAGTTTTTGCATTGCTCCCCATGATTCCACTAGCAAGAGCCTACTGAGCGATCCTAGACAGGATCAAAACACTTCTCCGGCTGTGTTTAGCATGCAGATACATAAAGTCACAAAGGGTTAGGAAACTGACAGGGAAACCAATTAACGAAATAACACTCTCCACTATTTTCGTATCTTTTTCCTTTGCCTTCTCCCTTTCTTGCATAAATTCCCGACGAATTCTTCAATCAACAACAATTAACAAAAACTTGCTTAAGTCTCTCCGCTATTTTCGTATCTTTTTCCTTCACCTTTTCCCTTCTTGCATAAATACCCGACGAAGTCTTGAATCAACAACTCCCTTAGACTATACTTGGGGGATCTCCTACCCAGTTGCAAGTGGCACGGGCCCAGCGTGTTCTAATGCAGTCCACCAACGGCGCATGCTGAGGCGGCTCAGGCTTCGTCACTTCATCTACCGTGTCTTTAGAGCTTGAATCAGAGGGCAGCTTTACATCAGCCAAAAATTCTTCAGGAGTCCACCTAGGAGGAACCAAGACCCTCAATTTTGTAAGCCGAGGTCTTTGTAGAGGAGTCTCCCCTCCAGTTTGGCAGCCATTTAAGTCCGACTTTGCAATCCCATTAAAATGGTAAAGATCAAAGACCTTCTTACCCATTAATCCAGTAGAGTCTTTTAATCCTCCCAAACTCTTGTCTAAATCCAACAAAACTTGCCAGAACTCACTCCACACAATGAAGCCTGAGCTGCAGATGTGATCCAGCTTCTCAGGTGGAAGGTTAATACATGTTTCCTTCAGAACTTGATGAAACCCTTCTACGCTTATAAAGCCACCACCCCCACTCTGATCTTGTGCATCAAAAGCTCTACGGATCTGTGTCTCTCTCCCTTCAAATTCATTTTCATCTTGAACGGATGTATTGAGAGCAAATAGAACTGTATAATGAGACTCGCTCCCAATGACCCATATTGGCCATTTTGGGCATTTCAGATACTGGCCAACCATGCAGAAATTTAGAGATTCGAGTAAGGTAAGGAATCCAACTTCCACATTAGTGGATATCCCTTTCAGAAACATGCTGCCGCCCAAATCCATCCGCCCGTCAAACACATGGGCCACAGCTTCCCCGCAAAGTAGTAGGTTTACAATTTCCTATTCAAAAGGTAACTTGAAAAATTACTGATTAAACCATGATGAAGAAAAGGTTTATAAAGGGAGAGAATCTAGTGGATCATCATTGAGACACTCTAAGGTCTCGTTTGGGCTAACTTTTAGGCATTGTTTTTTTTATTGTTTTCTCTTAATTTTTACTGGATTTAGATACGGAGTATAATTTTTACACCACATGCTCGAGAGGGTATCGGAAAAGTACAAAAATTAAGACCAAAGATGAAAAAAAATCGTCTATGACGATGAAAAGACACTAAAAGACTCTTCTGGTGTCTTTTGGTCGTTTTTAGTGACCTTTTTCCAACTTTGGTCTATAATCCCCTCCTCGGTTGAGCCGAACAATGTGACGTATAGGTTGTAACCAAATCTAGTCTAAATTAAGAGAGAACAAACAAAAAGATGTGCCAAAATGTCTGAAAATTTAGCCCAACGGGGGCCTAAAAGGAGAATGGAGGCTTCATTTATCTATACAAACCTGTGACGCATGCCCAAATGGAGCAGTGACTAAAGATTGGCTGGGGTCATCCCTGTCTGCTTGCACAAAGTCCTGAAAATACAAATACAAAATAATAATGCTTTAGTAACAAGAACATCCAAGCAAATACGTAAAGCATTCTTCAATTATTGCGTGCCAAATGCAACTGTTATGTTTCAACTTTTTGTCAAGGGTTCCCATTCTGTCATAGACCAAATTATTTTCTGATAGTTTTTGCTTTTCACCGAATTACGATCAGAATCAGTGATTAGGATAAAGATATCGTGTCATGATTTTGGTAAGCCACATGATGACATCCAAGGGCTCGTCTTGCCGCACAAAAATTTGTTTCAATTTTGGCTAGCAAAAAATGGAACTCTAAATACAGCTTGAAAATCTAGAACAACAAATCATGCATCCAAGAAGCAAGGAATCTATGTACCACTGACACTATGTTGGAGGTTACGTACCGGTCTGAAGCTTGGGTGACACCAACACTCAAATCGTGTCATAAATTTTTCTCAACTTGTTTTATGTGGGCACTCTGTAGACACTATAGAACACGCTATTAACACTCTCAGCACTCTATGGACAATCGTGGGCCAGGCTATGAAAAAAGGACTTTCGAAGGATGATAAAACATTTACAATACTTTAGTGGATTCCGTAAAAACAAATGTGAAAAAGCGGATGTGTGGTATTTTAATTGTATTTAGAGGCTTGTTATTTGTTTCATATTTTTGTAATCAATTTCACATATTTTCCTGTGTGTACAACATGACTGTCCTTCAATTTCGGGGATTTACATGTCCAAGTGTTCGCGTTATGGCACATGTCTGCGTGGGTGCTATGTAGAAACTTGACCCAGCTTATATGATAAAGAGTGCGGACAACCTCCGAACCAATTAATAGTTCAACTTGCCCTACCCATTAAAATACTCTCTCATGATAGTATTGCCATCCCGAGCAAATATTATCTCTAATAGGTAGACACCCTCTTAAGCCTTAACAAATACTCTCTCCAAAAGGTTAATTACCTGAAATAGAAGCTCAATCATCAAAAATCTCTGTTCAATATGGAAATTCATTGCATGCAATATATTCGCATAGAAGAGATTGTAAAACCTACATAGTCCATGAGATATAACTTACCAAAAATTCCACGACTTTCATGTTCCACCGATTCACCCACAGAATGAATCGATAGCGTGTTGTATTGAATTTCATCATACAATACTGAAGAAATTCCCATTGGCTTCATAAAGGTTTAAGCCCCATCTTGGGCGACTCCAATTATGAAATTGTTACTAAAGACCAAGCGACAAAATTTTGGAATGATTAAGGATCTTAATAAATACCAAAGAACTAATGTAAAATCCCGATTTTAGGTTCGTAATTTTGTGATTTAATAACATCTCTTTATGCTATTGGGACCTATGAAATTAGCAATGGGGTTTACCTGTAGGAACTCGACGCTGTAACGATAACCCTCGACTTATGTTGAATTTTTGGGACTTTTCGGAGATTGTAATTCGGACTGATTGAACAGAATTTGCAACGATCGGATGTGTAACGCTGCATGTCGTGACGGGGTTAAAGGGAGAATTACATTTTAAGAATTGTTCAGCTATCGCATTTTAAGAATTTATATATATTATATATATGTAAGGTTACTGGGTATAAAACAAAGCAAATACAAAAACAATTAAAGAGAGGATAAAGGATCAGCTCTTCCCTGCCACTTCATTTTCCGCCTCGTACCATTTCTTCTTGGGTAGTCTCTCTCCTCCTTCCTCACTTCCTCCTCTTCCCCTCAACCTCACAACCATTGAACACAGCAAGTGCTGCGGCAATGAAGCCCGGCCACCCTTTCCTTTTTCTCTCCTCTCTCTCGCATCAACAGCAGATGCGATGCGATGCGCCTCTGCGTGTACGATTATGTGCTGTGCGCTATGTGTGTCCGCCATACACAAGTGTTGGTGATAGGGCACAGGGCTGTTTGTACGTGTATAGACATATGCAGGTATGTATATGCTTTATAAAGCCAATTAGAAATTATGATTTTTCCTTCCTTGATTAACTTGTCCATTTGGTTAAAGTAGGAGCTTAATTAAGTCAATTAAAAGCTTTAGTTACGCTCGGTCTATTTCCATCCACATTGTAAAGCTACTGTTTTATCCTTTATAAGCTATGGTTATGGCTCCAATGACGGGGATATTTTTAAATGCACACCTTGTGCTAGAACTAAAGGAATTCTATATCCAACTCATATATGTTACTCAAATATTAAGTGGCACACTTTATCCCAATTGATTCCATGATTAACGAGAAGTTTATACACGAATCTATTTCAAGGAACTTACATTAAATCTTACGTCATTTGGAATATGTGTGAATGACTGTTTTATGTCCCAAGCAACCTTTAAGCTGAATAGACCAAATAAAAAATCAAGAAGGCGTAATCATATTCCAATTGCATTGAACAGATAGTGACATATCTTCGTTGTTAAATAGGGCCCTATGTGGCATAAGCACACTTTATCCCATATCTTCGTTTTATGTCCCAAACATGTTTTGCTATGTTACGTTGTTCGCACGGTGTCCCGTGTCCTAGGGGACGGTAAACAGGCTAGTGACATAACGTTATAAGGGGGGCAGGCCAGGTACCGTTACAAGGTATTGATATCATACCATCTTTCTATGACGGGCTCGCTCCCCACTAGGTCTACCAAGACCGTCGAACACTTATACTTATTTGATGTCCTTCAATGAAAGGAGTCCTTCTGCTTGGACTAGTACGAATGACCGAGAAATGGTTTCTATGAATCCTGATGCTTAATGATTTGTCTAATCTTGTCCCTTCTGAAAGTTGAAGCATATATGATAGGAAAAACGTGTCCGTTGTAAAATTTGTAACCTTGGTATTATGTATCTAATGTAGCCCTAGGTCTCACGAATAGGATTAGGATGATTTTACTGGAGAACTTCATAGATTAAGCTCTTCCAAGGATCTAGCTGGTATACAATCACCAAAGGAATAACAAAGCTAGTAAATCAAATAACCATTAATAGTAAAGATGTTAACAGGATAAAGCACTAATGAACTGAATTCCACCACTGAAATACCAATCAATAAGTCTTACAAAGGAAAGGAGGCCAATTCCAAAACAAAAAGGGACAGCTAGCTAAGAACTAGGGCATAGCAAATCCAGAAAAGGTGTTGTAGGGAATGAAGGTGGTTCAGAACAGCAACAAGAAAGGTAGCCAGGAGATGAAAGAACAAAGGGGGAAGAAGAGAAAGGAAAAGGTGGAAAAAGAAGCTGCAGCAGCAGCAGAGGAAGAAGAAGAAGAAAAAGCTGCAGCAGCAGCAGGAGGAAGGGCAGAGATATACCTGGGAATCGCGGCAACAAGAAGCTGAGAGGTGGAGAGGAGCAGCAGCAGATAGGAAGCAGCAGAGAAGGCAGATTCCAGAACAGAAAGGGGAAGGTGAGGGAAGGATAACCAGCAGCAGGTAGGGATTTTTTTTTTATCATCAGAACATCCCCTGAAAAGAGAGAGAGGCTTGGCTTATATAGGAACTCAAGCCAAAACCTACTCCTTGCTAGGTGTTGCATCCCTATTGGCCAGTTCTAACTAATCAAAACATCCCCAGTAAATATAATTCAAACCAAGTAACACAAACCAAACACAGAGATAGTGCCTTTCGGCTTTGATTTGAGGGTATGGTTCTGCAGCAAAACGTCCCTATAGCTCCTCGGTTCTTGGAGGTTTAGGGGGGCCACTGTTTCAGTGGTACTCTGAGAGCAGCCACTTTGTGCATATTGCCAAAGGTTAGGTCTGTCTCCAATCATCCCCGCCCATACCCCCAATGATTGGGGACTAGATGGGTTCTGTTATTGTTGTTGTTGTAGCCTAAGCTACATCAGTATCTCACACAAGCTTTTCGCTTATGCAAAATCTTTACCTTTTTTCCAGGGAATAACGTGTATAGCCATCCAATTCTCAAAGGCTCGACTTGCCCTATGTGACTCGCATAATTTAGTTGTCTCTTATGGTTCGTATTTACTATAATTGTACACTTAGAGCTCTGGGATTATTAGAAATCCCTAAACTATTTTATTCGCAGACGTTTGGTGGCTTAATACCCCGCTTGGCCGGTCACAACTTTTAGGGCCGGATTTGGGTGGATATCAGTACAAATGGAACTTAGAGTGAACTTTAGGGCCCAAAAATGTGTTTTTTAGCCTTGGTGCTCCAATGATCTCGAACGAACCCCTTTTAACCCAATTTCCATAAACCAAATTTCCTTATTTCTAAGGTTCGCTTTTACCATCGTTTAGTACTTCGAATACTATTTGCAACAATATAAAAAAGGTCTTGATTCAATTTAAAATAAGAGATGCGAGCATTATACTAAAATGACTTGTTTTCCCATCTTCTCAGGGTAAAACAGTCATATCCTTAAATGTAGAAACGATATTGGAGCCAAACTACATGGGTTAGAAAGTAGACTTAACTAGTTTCCCAACGGTTGGAACCAGGCACAAATTGGAGTTCGGGGGTGGCCGAGCCCACAAAGTTCAATATGTTGTATAGTCTTAGTGTTTACGCCTTGGAAGGTTCAAGTTTGTGCTTGACACAATCCATTTTTGCATATTTTCATGGCCGTCACACGGATTACACAGCCGCGTCTTCACAGGAGCGGCCACAAGTTCCATTTGGCAGCCCTGAGATCGATTTTGCATCCGTGACTTCTAGAAAACATATGGGACAAGTCCCAGGCAGGTGACTTTATCAGAAACACCTCAAGGTTGATCTGTTTATCACATGCTTTTGGACAAATTTGAGCCACACAGTTTTTCTACATGATTATTTTATGGTAATCATCTTCATCAAATCCCAATGCATATAAATAGTGCGTTCACAATATTTTGCAATTCAATCATTCAGTATTCAATACACAAACACTTGAGAGTTTTAAGAAACATCTTAGAGAGATGTGAGCAACATCTTTCGAAAGTAATACCCCCTGATCTAGAGAGTCCCAAGAGATCCAAAGTCCCGCCAAGAAGTTGGAAATCCTAATCCAACTAAGGGATTTGAAGTGGGATGGCCATGCAAAAGAACAGTATTTTTGTCTATCGACATCAATTGGCATGATTGTTAATGCCTCCCGATGGTATTAGAATTGCAAGTTTGTCTCTTGGCATCAATTATGATGATTAGAATCGTCTCTGGCATTAAGTGGAGTCATCGAGTATTTTCAAGGCTTTTGGTCTTTCATGACAGCCTCTTGACATTGTTTAGCTTTTTAACCCCCTGCTCACAGATGTTTGCCTCTTGGCATTGTTTAGTCTTTATCATCCCTTGGTCATTTATTGAGTAACAAGCCCAAACACAAAAGTTCTTCATTCCTAGTTCATAGTCCAACATGAAGCAAATTCAGTGGGGTTTCTAATAAAGTTTGTCGTGCAACATGAAGCCCATTGGGTGGGGTGTTCTTAATCCACGTGGGCCCAAACCCATTCTCACTCACTCATCATGCAACATGAAGCCCATTTGGTGGGTCTTCATTAGCCACATTGGCGCGCACACAAGCCCAAATTCTCCAATCACTCATCAAATCCCAAGTACACAAGGCTATTATTTAGGTGAAGTGGTTAAGGGCCACTAAGCTCAACACATTATCGCCACTCACACACATGATCCAAACACTTTTTTTTATATGATAATTTGTTAGTTTAGACAATTGTTTTGAGAGGCAAAGAATAGGGTTTCATTCTCATTACGTTATACTTATACAAGAGAGTAAAAGAAGAAATTACGCTAAGAGTCCTAATCTCCTAATCTAATTACATAGAGGACTAGGAGTACATTAATTATACAAACACACCCACAACTTAACACTCCCCCTCAAGTTGGTGCGAAGATATCAATCAAGCCCAATTTGAACACAATGGGGTGGAAACTCTTGCTGCCTAGCCCTTTTGTGAAAATGTCAGCTAATTGATTTTCAGATCGCACAAAAGGCATACATATCAACCCCTCGCTCAACTTTTCCTTGATGAAGTGCCTGTCAATCTCTATATGCTTCGTTCTGTCATGTTGAACAGGATTGTGAGCAATGTTGATGGCAGCTTTATTGTCGCAGTAGAGTTTCATAGGACCATTATCAAAAAAACCCAAATCATGTAACAAGGTTTGGAGCCACAAGAGCTCACAAACACCATGAGCCATAGCTCTATACTCTGCTTCTGCGCTGGACCTGGCAACCACTGATTGCTTCTTACTTCGCCAAGTAACCAAATTTCCCCCAAGAAAAGTGCAATAGCCAGAAGTAGAGCGTCGATCATCCACAGAACCAGCCCAGTCAGCATCAGTAAATGCCTCAAACCGCAGGTGACCGTGATTAGAGAACATAATTCCTTTCCCTGGAGCTGATTTGAGATACCTCAAAATGCGATAAACTGCATCCAGGTGTGAAGTGCGAGGATCATGCATAAACTGACTAACAACGCCCATTGCATAACTGACATCTGGTCTAGTGTGAGCTAAGTATATCAGTCGACCTACCAGTCGCTGATATCTCTCCTTATCAGTGCGCTCCCCTGCATCTCCACTAAGCTGATGATTGGCTTCAATAGGAGAATCAGCAGGTCTACAACCCAACATACCTGTCTCCTCCAATAGATCAAGTATATACTTTCGTTGGGAGATAAAAATACCTCTGTCAGACCTCGCCACTTCCATTCCAAGAAAGTATCTTAGTGATCCTAAATCCTTAATCTCGAACTCTTGAGCCAGACTAGACTTGAGATTAAGGATCTCATCCACATCATTGCCTGTCATTATTATATCATCAACATAAACAATAAGGACAGCAATCTTACCAGCACCTTTCTTGATGAACATAGTATGATCTGCATGACTCTGTTTGTATCCAAACCTCAACATAGCCTTCGAAAACCTGCCAAACCAAGCTCTAGGTGACTGCTTCAACCCATAAAGAGCCTTTTTCAATCTACACACCTTTCCCTCAGTCTGAGATGAAGAAAAACCTGGTGGGATAGCCATATACACCTCCTCCTCTAACTCACCATGGAGGAATGCATTCTTTACATCAAACTGTTGGAGAGACCAATTTAAATTGGCAGCACAAGAAAGTAGAGCTCGCACAGAGTTCATTTTTGCTACTGGAGCAAACGTCTCCTCGTAGTCAATACCATAGGTTTGGGTGAAACCCTTGGCAACAAGTCTCGCTTTGTACCGCTCAACTGTACCATCAGCATTCTGCTTGACGGTGAAAACCCATTTGCATCCCACTGGCTTCTTCCCTTCCGGAAGTGATACTAGCTCCCATGTGCCATTCTTTTTCAAAGCCGTCATCTCATCTACCATAGCTCCTTTCCACTTAGGTATCACGAATGCATCCTGCCAATTATGTGGAATAGATATAGAAGAAAGAGACGAAACAAAGGCATGGTACGAAGGAGATAAACGATCATAAGAGACAAACTGGGAGATGGGATGTTGAGTACATGCTCTAACACCTTTTCGAAGAGCAATAG
>JAXBDA010001636.1:0-51928 GCA_036023075.1 Gaultheria prostrata
GTATCGATTGAACAAAGCTCTTTACGGTTTGAAGCAAGCTCCTCGAGCTTGGTATGATAGATTGACCACTTTCCTTTTAGAAAATGGTTTTGTTAGGGGGAGCGTCGATAAAACTCTATTTGTTCAACGCAAGGCCAAACACTTATTAGCAGTCCAAATTTACGTGGATGATATCATTTTTGGCTCAACATCTCCTACTCTTGTAATTGAATTTTCTGATTTTATGCAAAAACGAGTTTGAGATGAGTATGATGGGTGAACTAACGTATTTCCTTGGGCTTCAAGTTCGTCAACTTGATCACGGTATTTTTGTGTCTCAATCTAAGTATGCACTTGGTCTTGTTAAGAAATTTGGTTTAGAATCATCCAAACACTCACGCACTCCTATGAGCACCACTACTAAACTATCTAAAGACATTGCTGGAACTTCTATTGATCAAACTCTATATCGTAGCATGATAGGTAGTTTGCTATATTTGACGGCTAGCCGACCTGATATATCTTTTAGCGTGGGGGTGTGTGCGCGTTACCAAGCAGATCCAAAAGAATCTCATCTTACAACAGTAAAACGCATCATTAAATATGTTAGTGGTACAGTTGGTTATGGTATATGGATGTCTAGAGACACTAATACAAACTTGGTTGGTTTTTCGGATGCTGATTGGGCTGGGTGCGCTGATGATCGTAAGAGTACTTCAGGGGGGTGCTTCTATATTGGCAATAACCTTGTTGCTTGGCTCAGTAAGAAACAAAACTCTATTTCATTATCTACTGCCGAAGCGGAGTATATCGCTGCTGGTAGTGCTTGCACACAACTTCTCTGGATGAAACAAATGCTAGCTGATTACGGTTTTCCTCAAAATGTCATAGCACTTTACTGTGACAACACTAGTGTTGTAAATATCTCGAAAAATCTTGTACAACATTCTCGCACTAAGCATATTGATATTCGTCACCATTTCATCCGAGACCTCGTAGAAGATGGCAGAGGCTTCGTTAATGCTTTGGCACTTTAAGCCAATCAACGTAGGATCTATCATCAAGGGTCAGAAAACGAAGAAATTGATACAGAACAATGGCCTGTGCCTTCGTTTCACTCGTATCCATGGCAAGTCCTCACCACTACTTCGCCAGCCAAGCATTATGTTCTAACACCGGCAACTCCCAGAACCACATGTTGTGTACAATCATTCTTGAATATCTCAACACTACCCATCAGAAAGCCGATCTTTTCACCAAACCTCTTGATTATCTCCGTTTCGATTATCTTCGCAAGTCAGTTGGCGTTTGTTGCATTGATTAACTTTCATGCATTTTTTTTTATTTATTTCGTTTTGTCTTTTCTTAATTTTATTCTATAGTTTTTGTTTTTTTATTTATCTATATATATATATATATATATATATATATAAAATTAAAAAAAAAAAATTCGAATATCTAAAATTCCAAAAGATAATTTTTTTTTCGGAGGGCTCCAGTTTGTGTCAAATCTATATCATGTATTTTCATGAGTACGGACATTTGTGATACAGCATGAGCATATATTGTGATATATTACTCTTAGATGCATTTAGATGATGAGTGCTACATGCTACCTGGCCGTTTGTCTCCACTAATTCACGAAAATGATATTACTTCTTCTTTTCAGTTCGTCCAATCTCATGTATCTAGTTGTTTCCTCGCACTCCTCCAATTGAGATTGACCTATAGCTACTATTCCTTATGTGGCTTTTATATTTATCTCTGCCCGAGCCATTATGGTCGTATGTTTGTGTTAGGGGTAAATTGGTAATTTATACTTTTCACCTATCCGGACGTTCATTGAGTAACCGGACTATCAGGGTGAGGTACTCTCCCTCTGCGTGTTCGCGTCAAAAGATGGATAGATCTTGTGAAGGTTTTATTGGACCACTTGCCTAGTAACTGGATCCATTCGGCTCTATCCAGTCCGAATGTTCGCGTCAAACGGTGGTGGGGTACATGTATTGTTGGACCACTTGCTTAATAACCGGATCCACTCGGCTCTATCCAGTCCGAATGTCCGCGTCCTACGGCAGTGGGGTAAAAGAGATTTTTGTGGTTGTGCTACTCATTCAAAATTTATTTAAAAAAAAAAAAAAAAGAGGAAAAACAACTGAAAAAGTATAACATAAAATGTGACTGTGAGGGGAAGTAGTTTAGCTTGCTCATTTGGTAATCACATTGAGGACCTAGCTTGGTTTGCCTTCTCGAGGAGGAGTTTGTTGAAACTCCTTGTATACATGAGCCTCGACCACCATAATGAGTTGAGCTTGATATGATTTTCGTGCTTCACACACACACTTATCATTTGGCCATGTTGTGTGTCGCATTCTTGGTCTGATGTCTCGCTAGTGTGATTTTGCAATATGTGTTCATACATTTTATCTCGATGTGTGTGTTGATGCTTATTTATGATTGTGATTTGGGCGAACAGGTGGTGTACTTTTCTCTCTCACATCACTATTTTTACATTGCTTTAGTTATTTATTTCTTTATCATTCTTATTATTCTTATTATTGTTTTTTAACTGGGTCATTCCTACATATCCAACTTATTCAACTTTTGGGTACACCGATCAATCGGATGTTTGGTCGAATGTTTAGTCTGGGTGCCTCTGTTAGTCGACTGTTTGGTCGGATGTTTAGTCGGGTGCCACTGTTCGTATCAATTGGTCATGCAGCAGTTTACCTATTCTATATATCTATCTCTATTTAAAACAAAAAAAAAACGTTAATTATTACCAAAAAGGGGGTATGGCATGCCACGTTTTCTATTCCCCAGGGAGATTTAGTTTTTGATTCTTTTCCAAAGTCAACTGATGGAAAGTTATGTCTCTCAGACTTTCTTTATTCCCACCACGAGCATTAGGTGCGTACACACGGGATAATTTGTTTTTCTTTTTCTTATTTTTCCTTCTCTGTGGCTTTCCTTAAAGAACGTTTCCTTTTCATTTTCACTGCCTACCCAAATTCTCTCAATTGAAAACCCCTTTTCTTCCCAAATTGAGCCGACTCAATCTGCCCAAGGTCGAATCCTCGCCAACGTTTTCCAACTTTCATCTCCAGCTATGGAAATAACCCATCCTCCGTGATCTACGTTGCACATCACAATCTCTCCGTATTTTCTTTCCCCATTCAGAAGCCTAATATCTATTACGGCGCTCTTCATCTTCACATCAATTCCGTACTCTCCTCACTCATCGACTGCGGCATAAGCCTTGTTTCTTTCTTCTCTTTTCATTCCCGCACTCCAGGTAAGCATGCATGGCTCTCCTTCTCCGTTTATTTTTCTGGTGGTGCTGGATATATATCTGTGTTTTACTCCAACCCTTTGTATTTTCTTTCACCATTGATGGGGTTCACGGCTGAAGTTGGGGTACTCTGATCATATCTTTCCTCATTTCTTTTATTTATGCTTGGCTTCTTATTGCTCTTTTCAGTTTGCATCATGCCGCCGCGTCGTGGCGCTACCAAACAAGCGAGTCAAACGCCCAACCATTAAAAACCCCTTGATGCGTGATCGATTTCGTACAATGGACGATCAGTCCCGGTATCATGCATCCTTTGTGACTCGCACAGTAATTTTTGAGCGTCCTGTTGATATTCCATCTTTGTCGAACTTCTCTTTTCCTAATTGGCTAAAAAATCACGATTGGGTAGATCTTACTTATCTCGAAGGTTCTGTTAATCGAACCTTAGTACGGGAGTTTTATAGTAATATCTATTCCTATGATGAGCAAAATGAGACTATATCCTCTTGGGTTCGGGGTGTTGATGTCATGGTGTCTCCCACTATATTGGGCCATCTTATTGGTCTTACACCTTTAAAAGAATATGTTTATCCCTTTTTACCCTCTCACCCTCGTCGTTTTGATCTGACCTCTAAACGTTCAATTTCGGCCGCACTGGTTTCAGATGACCTCAATGGTTGTTGTCATAATTGGGCTAAGGGTACTATCGCTCAGGGGGAGCTTCGTCCGGATTTTCGTTTACTTAATCTCTTTTATTGTCATAATGTTGACCCCACATCCCATTCTTCTGAAATCTCGGCCACTCACGGGGTTTGCTCTTCGGGCTATTTCTGAAAATTTTAAAGTAGGTTGGTGTCGTGTGGCTTTTAAATCTATGGTTAAATTTGCTCGTCCCAATCCTCCCAGGGGTGTGCTTCCTTTTGGGGTTCTTGTTTATCGTATTTTATCTCAAGCAAATGTTCCTGAAACCGCTGATGATGATACTGTCCTGTCTTTAGACTTTACCCCTTATATTGACTCCAGAATTGCCACTTTGAGTTCTGCTCATATTGCCCATACTGGCGCTGCGGACGATACCGTCCATGCTGATGGGAATGCATCCACTGCTGCCCCGACTCCTCGTCATGGTAATGATACTTTTTTTCAAGCCCAGCTGGATGAACTTGTGGCTTCCAATCGTCATCTTGTTGATATTTTATCTCGTGTGGAAGCCCGGCAAGTTACAATGGAAGCTCGTCAAGTGGCTATGGAAGCTGCGCTCCTCTCATACTTTGGCATTGCTAAAGATCGCCACATGGCCAACCAATTACACGAAGGGGAGGTTAACGAGTTTAGTCGCGCCGTGCGTTTGTTTCTTAATCAGCACCCAGATTTTCGTCCTCTGCCTTCTCGCCGTGCCTATAGTACCTAATTTTCTTTTTAGTATGGCAGTTTCTATGTTATTTTGAGATCTTATTCCTTGTCGTTGGTTAGTATTTGCTTTATCGTTCTGCTTTTCGTACATGGTTCGCCCTGTGTGGTGGGTATTTCTTTTCGTTGGGTACATTGCTTAATCGTTATTTTGTTTCTGCTATCGTTTAGTTACTAATTCCAATTGCCTTGTTTATTCTTGATCTTTTTATGAATCTATATTTTGGCGATTCTTTCATGCTATTTCTTTGCTTGTTTTCGCTCCTATTTGATTGTTGTTTCTGATCTGTTTTGTTTATTGCTCCTTTGTTCTTCCAAGACAAAAAGGGGGAGTAGGACTACTGATTATCTAATTATGTTTGTTTGAGTTGTGACTGCAGCATACAGATTAGAGTTGGGATATTTTTTCTTCTTGGTCATGTGTTTTGTCATGGAAGTGTCAAAGGGGGAGATTGTAAGCTCCAAAAAGCTATGTTCCTTTTTATGGTTGGCACTTCCATTTAACAAATCACATATTTACATGTATCCCTTGTTTATCGAGTTGTAATTTTCTAAGTAGGCGTCTGTATAGGAATAGAATGGAAGGAATTTATTTTTAATGTAACTTGAGGGTTAGTAGATGATCGGTTTCCGCCAGGATCAATCGGGTTTGCAATCTGGTACTTCTGAACCGTGGTGTAAAATTTTCAGCCGTGCTAGATTAATTTGAGGATAAATCGGTTTTGCCATCTAGTGCCTCTGATTTTACACAGGCGAGATTCAATTGGCATGCGATCAATCGGGTTTCTAATTGCGATTGATCGGGTCATTGTTTTCTATAAAAACAGACGTGGGTTTGTGATCTTGGGCAAGTCGACTGCAATGAAAAATAAGAAGAGAGCGGCTACAAGAAACAAAACCCTAGACTAATACTTTTGAATCTTGAAGCAAGAACAAGATCAATGGATCTTTGATTTCTCCATCGTTTCTTCAAGTTTCTACATCGATAATCAAAGTTCAAGTTTCTTCCGGTGGATTTCTGGAAGATAGTTTGGAAGGCTCGAGGAGTCGAGGCAGCGGCAATCAAATACTGGGTGTGGTGAACGAGGAGTCGGCAACCGATCTTAGGTCAATTGCGAGGAGTCTCAATTGTGAGTAAAGTCGTTTGTAACCACACAATGATTTTTATAGTGTTTGATTCCTTCCCGTGGTTTTTGCCCATATAGGGTTTTTCCACGTATATCTTTGTGTTCATCATCGTTCTTTAATTCTTAAGTATTTGCGTTTATTAATTAGTAGCAAAATAAGAATTTCAGAGACAACAAGAAAACAAACCTTGTAGGGGAATATTCACCCCTACATTTACCCCTTTAGGGTAAAAAATTCATAATAATATGTTTAGTTATAATTTTTATTCTAATATTACATATATATATTTTTTATTTTTTTATTTATTAAATTCTCACGGTCCGGTTCGGTTTATCCACGGTTCTTTTATGAAAATCCATGGACCGAACCACGAAGCACGGTTTTCTAATTTTTCAATCCGTATCCGGACCATTAATCCATGGACCTAATCAAAAACCTAATGTTCGGTTCGGTTCGGTTCGGATCGGATTCGCGAGTTTTTATTGACAGCTCTAATTACAGCTGGCAACGTCATTCGCGCCACGTATACGCCGCAAGTCCAAAATGCGGCATATAAAGTCGCAGGTCTAAAATGCAGCATGTCATACACGTCTATATATATGTGTGTGTGTGACAACTGACAAGAATGCGAGATGGATCCTAACTTTCCTTTCATCAAAATCACAAATTTATCTCACCCGAGCTCTGAACTACTTGAGTTCAACCCCTAATCAAAAAGCAAACCTTAAAGTAAGCAAGGCAGTTCGGATTTACTTACCGACATTAAAAAAAAAAAAAAGATAAAAGCAAATACCTCCAGTGAAGTTTCTGAAATGCATGTCAAAGACCTTCCCAAATTTTGAAACAATTGTCACCATTCCTTTTTTTTTTTTTTTACATAGGGAGGGGGGAATGAGACTCGATCCCGAGATTTAGTGTCGGGCATCCAAGAATTCCACTGCATGAGCTAGCCACCACTTGCATTCTCTTGTCTGTTAAGTCACCGTTAAATTGTTACTCCTAGAAAATCATGACGTCAGCAAATCTAATGCTCCAATTACCCTTGGAACCACGGCCAAGCAGGAGTACTACTACTCCTATCTAATACTAATCGGGTAATTTCACTCACCTCTCTTGAGTTTTTGACAAATGCAAAGACCTCCACTCTGGTGTGGGCATCCATGATCTCCGCGAGAAACCTTAAAACTATTAGAACACGCGTTCGCTAGAGTCACCACTTGATTTTAAGGTTAACCAAAAAACCAAATTTAACATACAATCATTCATGACAACTGGTCTGTCATTGCCAAAGATAATTTTGGTTCGGGAGCTAAGTTACGGGATGAGAATTTTTTTAAGTTATATACTGCATTTTGGACCTGTGGCTTCATATGCCGCATTTTGGACCTGCGGCATATACATGGCACCCACGTGGTGCGAATGGCGTTGTCAGTTGTAATGCCGCATTTCACGTTTGCGGCATGGTATATTTTTAAAATTAATTTGGATAACGGTATATTTTGGTAAATTAAAAGGAAAAAGGGTATAATTCGGCAAAAAGTCCGCATCCAATTGAAATCATCCTAATAAATACTCTCGTCACAGCAGTGTTTGGAGGCAAAATGCATTCTAATTTTTTTCATTTTGCAACTTTTGAGTGTTTGGTACACACATGCGGCAGCCACATTTGCCTTCATCAAACCAAACCAAACCAAACCGAGCCTTATGTCCCAAATCAATTGGGGTCGGCTACATGAATCTGTTTCCTCCACTGAGCTCTGTCAAGTGCTGCTAGACTCAAATCCTTGCACACTACCACATCTAATGTCAATTTGGGTCTCCCCCTCCCCGGAGCGTTGCTACTCAAAGCTATCCTATCCGCTCTCTTAACTACTGCATCCGCTGATTTCCGATAGACATGCCCAAACCACCTAAGCCTATTTTCCCTCAACTTCTCCTCTGTAGGTACTACACCTACCATCTCGCGGACTGTTTCATTTCTAATTGTCGGACCGCTTTTCCACCAACTCTCCTAAAACCAATTGGTGGTAGGAAGGGTTTCAATTAAGTCTTTTATGGCATTCGACATCGCACCCTCAAGTCTGTTTTTAGAGCGGCCGCAGGGAGTGGCATCGTGTAACCAAATCCATGGGGGCACTCCGGGCCCAACAATCCCTCCTTCACGGTGATGCTCCCGCGACTCGAACCCATGACCTCCTGGCTCTGATACCACTTGTTGGACCGCTTTTCCACCAACTCTCCTAAAACCAATTGGTGGTAGGAAGGGTTTCAATTAAGTCTTTTATGGCATTCGACATCGCACCTGCAAGTCTGTTTTTAGAGCGGCCGCAGGGAGTGGCATCGTGTAACCAAATCCATGGGGGCACTCCGGGCCCAACACTAATCATATCTCGTCTAGTCTTACCACACATCCACCTCAACATTCTCATTTCCGCTACACTTATCTTGTTCACCTGCTGTTTCTTAATAGGCCAACATTATGTCCCGTAAAGCATTGTTGGATGCAAAAACTTTGCTTGCTTGTACAAGATCAACTTTCACGCACATATACAGAGAGGCAGACCAGAGTGCAGACCACCTCGCTCATCTGGGAGCCGAATAGTTTGAAGACCCTGTAGCAGTGCCGGCCCAAGATTTTTTGTGGCCGAAAGCGAACTTTTTATTTGGGGCCCTCAATATATTCTCGAATGCAAAACTTGTGTATGAATTTTAATACATTGGGGGCCTATTTTTTAAAAAATAAAATTCGGGGGTCTAAAGCGGTCGCTTCCTCGGCTTGCCTTCTAAGCCGGCTCTGCTTTGTAGTTACGATTTACGAAGGAATCCCTTAATTAGTTCGCCACTTCGTCTTAGAAGATGATTTGGGTGTTGGATCGTTCAGAGATTAATGTGATCTAACGTAGCCTTTTTAATTTCGTTTTGTCTGCTTCGACTTTGAATTTCCGATGTAAAATAACACATTTCGGGGAATTGAGTTTTTGGTTTTTGATAAAGATATGGGTACCGATCCATTTTGTACCGAAAATGTACATAGCGGTCCGTGATTCACTTTTGGGTCCCAAGCAGACTCCACTTTGTAGATAGCAGGGTCATCTGACCCCACGGGGAAAAATATTATTACTAATTATATTAATTTTTTTAAATATTCATAAATGAACCCCTCAATTTAGTGGTGACACCCCTTGATAACTTCCAAAAGATCATAAAAGTTATTTCTTTGTATGGTTTGTTTGAATCTTGTCACTCGTTTTGTTCTTTTGATAAGGAGATGCTGATCTATCTTGCTAAGTTGAGCTTTAAATGTGATTTTTATTGGAACAAGATTTTTTAGTTGTTGTTACTATGGTGTCTTTTTTTGATTTATTGTTGATAAAAGTATTTGATGTTTATGAGTAATCCCACGCTTCCGAACTCTTGAAGTCGCCACTGGTCCCACACGTACAAATAATCTGAACCGTTCAATAACCTTAAAAGAATTTTTCGAATGTCCTTGCAAAAAAATCAACTTAATTGGATATGCATTAGTGGGTGATCCAATATTTTCACTTTTTCATTCAAAAGTTAGGATCCTAAATTCTGAATAAAAAGCTTGAAGTTTGGATCAATCACTTATGCATACTCAATTGAGCTATTTTTGGAGGGACAATCAAAAAATTATTTTAAAATTATTGAACGGTTCGGATTACTTGTGTGGGACCCAAAAGTGGACCCCGTAGACCGCTTTGTACATTCTTGATACAAACCAATCAGTACCCCTAGCACGGTCCTTTGGTTTTTGGGTTTAGAGAAGAGAAATAAGAAGTAGGGGGAGGAGAGTTTTTTGACTTCTCATTTTCACGTTTCTATTTTGATTAAGAAAAAAACATACAAAATATATTATGCACGTACCTCTCAAACACTAACCCTGTTGGAAAATACATTATGCACATATCTATCAAACACTTAACAAATTTATAATATATTTTGGCGATAATCTAAAAAACTCAAAAATAGAAAAAACAAAAGAGAGAATTCCAATTCAGTGATTTTTGAAAGTAAATATGACAATCTCATGGAAAGGTTATTGAGAATTACCGGATTCATGACAAGGAAAAAAGAAATTCCACATAAGTGGTACTCCCAAATAACTTTCCTGAAATACCCATATGTGAATTATACCCTAACATCCAGCCCCTCATCTACTTTTGTTTTAGGAAAACAACATTTGCTCCTTGTATTAACAAATTTTGCACCGTAACTGAAATAACATGACAACCTTTGACAATAATATTGCACCGGAATAAGGTTCACTGGGTTGCCAATGTGCAATTTTAATCCCATTTTTTTTCCTTGGAAAACAATCATTGCTCCTTTTATGAAATAATATTGCACCTTGAGTGAATTATTTTCTCACCCTTTGAAAATAATATTGCACCCAAATGAGGACAACTAGATTGTAAATGTGAATTAACATTGCACCCCATGAGGAAGATTGAGTTACTCGTGTGATGTCTAAATCCAATTTTTTATTTTGGAAAAAATGGCAATTGCTTCTTATTTTGAAAACGTTGCACCTTGAAGAAGTAGGTTCTTGCATGTTTTGAGGGGGAAAAAATACACTCAGGGATATTTTGGGCAATGCAGTGATAAAATGCCATGTATGTGGAATTATATTTCTCCGTGTGATGTAAGGGTCATTTCCGAAACCATGACCATTAAATTGTAATTTCTTTCCCTCCGTGCCAAGTATTCGTCATTCTCCCAAAACAAAATGCAAAAAGTGAAAAACTAGGCTCTCAAAAACTCCCTTACAATGGGTTTTTAGAAGCAACTCGGCTACGCGTATGTACACACACATGTACGTACGCGCACGAACCCATCTGGATCATCCATTTCAGGAATCGAAGGTCCAAATTTAAAAAAATTCTTCCATCAAAAACACGCACAGACGGTCATTATGCACCGTCTGTGCATATTACATACACTTGGCATACGTACACATCGAATTTTTGTTTTAGAAGCACCGTCCGATTTAGAGAGAGGTGCGATGGAGGGAGGGGAGATGGAAGGAGAGAGAGAATCTGGTGGAGATGGCAAATGATGACAGCTATTGAAAGGGCAGACATGTCTCTTTACATTTAGGCCCTGCTTGGCTGGGGGAAAGCCGCCCTTATAAGTTTTCACCCCTCATTTTGGAGGGGCCCACGCCTTTCCCTGTGTTTGGCAACCCTAAAACGGTCCCCGATAAGTCTTCCCCCCCGTTTTCACGCTCGCGGGCTCTTCTCCCGCATAACTTTTGGGCACCCCTGGGGCTACCCAAAAATTATCCGGCTCTGGAGGGGTGCGATTTTGACGGATTTAGCCCTCCTTATCCCCTTGGTTGCTGTTGGTGAGATCGAACAACAAGATTATTGCGATCTCTGTTGCTGTTGGTGAGAACGAACAGAGAAGGGTTTTGTGTGCGATTCTGGGGCGATCGAAGCAAACTCGCCGGAAATCGTTTGCTCTCTGAATCGTTTGGGCTTTGTGTTTTCAGATCTGCAAATCGTGTGTTCTCTGAATCTGCAAAACCATTATCCCTCTGCAAATTGCCGCCGCCAACGAACCTCACCTTCCCTTCTCCGTTGGAGGCTGGAGCTAACCGGCGTAGAGCTTACCGGCGAGAGAGATTTGAGCAAAAGTGGGTCTGTGTTTCTGTGGATAGAGATGAGAGAGAGAGTGGACTGTAAAGAAAATTGGGATGGAGTTATACCAATTTACGCAAGTCGGTAAAGTTGAGCTGTGGAAGAAAATTATTCGGTGTATATGCTTCTTTGGTCTAGTCAGAACCTTTGTATGTTGACCATTGATATTCAAAATGAAAAAAACTTGACTGCTAGCATAAATTTGGAAGAAAAATGTGATATTTGTAATTTAATTAATTAAATATATTGAATTTTGTATTTATATATTTAATTTAATACATAATCGAGTTTAATACTGCACAAGGGCAAAAGAGTCATTTGACAATTTTTTCAATCTTTCACCCCCTCTTATTTATGAAACATCCAAACACCGTAAAAAGTTATCCCCTGTTTAATCTTTCATCCAAACCATCTATTTTTTTATCCCCCTCCATAAACATCACATCAATGTGGGCCAACCTTCTAAAAATAATACCCCCTCTTATCTTATCTCCCCTCTATAACTTATCCCCCTTGATCTTTACCCCAGCCAAGCGAGGCCTTACGATCGTGGCAGTAACATTCTCATCGAGGCACTATCACGGCCCCTTTATTAAGTTGTATAATCATCTATTTCCATTCCGCTTTATTAAGTTGTATAATCATCTGTTTCCATTTTTTTTTCGTCTTCCGGTCCCCATTTTAAGCTCAGCTTTTCCTATCAAAAAAAAAACTTTCCAGAAGAAAAATGCATCAAAATAAAATCAAGTTCCCTCATGAGCTAGCCACCACTTGGAAATTCTTTTGAACTCTACTCAATTACAACATGGTAGCTTTTAGTAGCAGCCGTCCCATATACGTGAGTCAATATGCAACTCCAATTATGTTCAAAGTTGTATTTTAAAATTATGTTTATGGATTTCTTTTTATTTTTTTATTACCAAAAGGTATCAAAACTACAAATGGAAGTTTCACCAGAACTACCGTTTTCCCTTCATAGAAATTTTTGAGTGTTGAGCGGACACCACGTGACCATGCCCGAGCAGGGCAAGCACCCATCTCGTTGTAGAAAAACAATTTTGAACGGTCCCGATTTTAAAGAGAAAAAGAGGAGAGAGGGAAGAAATATGGACCGTCCAAAACACTTATGGACGGGTAGGATGGGTGATCGCGCACAACCACGCGGTGCCCGCCCAGCACCCAAAAACTTTCCCCACACAAGAGACTAGTAAAAAAGATCCAAGCTAAACTGGTTTTGCTAGAAGCAGTTACCCGCAAGAGTATCCGAATGAAGCTTCCGAATCATCATCGACCATCTTTTAAGCTCGTATAAAAGTTTGTTTCCCGGTACAATTTTTTTCCAGACATTGCCCAAAAAGCATAAGTAGCAAATTTCATACAGCAAGAGTGATAATCAAGATTAGAAAAAGCCCTAATGAACTCAATATTCACATTTCCATTTGCTTTCGAGTTCACATGTGGCATGTGAGAGCAACTACGATTCAGTACACCGGCTTTCTCCGACCGCAAAACCGCCTTTTGAGAAACTGCAATGCCGAAAAGTGATTGCCCATGTAAAGCATACATAGGATAGGCACAGAAGAGTGAAAGAACCGACTGCCTCAGATTGGTACCTTCTTAGCCCTAACAAAAAATAAGAATTAGGTAAATGGGACTACACATATAATCTTGATAAACATTTAACCACTGTGTTCTGTTTGGGTTGGGTTTAGGTGTTCTGTTTGAGTTAGGCTCGTCCCAATCTTTTGGACTTGTTTGGTTGGTTTCTTGCCAATCTTTGGTGGGGTCTTGGTTGGCATTTATGCCGGTGTGCCCTTGATCCATTTATCTTTGTACTTTGTGTTCAAGGATAATAAAGAAAATTTGCCGATTGAAAAAAAAAAGAAAAACATTTAACGACTGACTTGAAACCAAAAATTTACGATTGGTCGAAAGTTAAGCCAACTTGATTGCAAGCGTAGATTACATAGGTATAGCTTTGTGCTAGCATCACTGAGAAAAACTCAAACAGGCTCACACGTTGCAGAAAAAGAGAGATGCTTTCGTCATAAAAACAGCAGCAAAATGCAGCACATAGAAGCCAGACCTCTTCAAGCAGCTTATATTAGCAAATCATGTAACTTAAAAGATAGTTCAACAAAGGATAATTCAAGCGACCTTGTAATTTTACCATCAGACTCACAGCATAACGATCTGGGATCTCATAGGGAAGATAAGGACACGGAAATACCTAATGTTTTTGTTGAAATTGAGAATGTCAAAATTTTCACCGTCCTTTGGATGTTCAGTCATAGCTTTATCATTACGTACTACTTGCATTGAATTAACAACTCGTGCTACATCAGCTCACACATAAAAACAGATGACACAACCAAAGTATTCCGACTTTGCAGCTGGTTGCATTCTTGTTTTTCTTTTTCTTTTTTTTCCAAACTTTGCAGCTGGTGGCATTCTTTTTCCTTTTTTCCATTTTTTTTTTTGGTTCTGTTTTCTCTAGAGAGCATTATTTTCATTTTAAGATTACTCTTCCATGTTTCACTCATGTCAGAATGGACAAAACATTTGAGGCATGAGAAAAGAGAAGTGGGCTTGTTAAATTGACAAACCTGCCTTCTCCTTCGGTTTTGCATGATGCAACACGAGCGGGCCATCACATAGCATGGCAGAAGAAAACCAGCTAGTTGAAGAAGGGAAACCTGAAACTGGAATTCACCAAGTCTTACTTTACTTTCCTATAATTTTCTGGACGCAACTTCATTTTCCAATACTACATGTCCACTCTAAACTAATTACAACCTTAGTCTCTCAACATACTCGAGAAAGTGTTTGAGGGACTTATGAATGAGAATCGGTGTATTTCTCGTAGAAGTTTTATTGTGTTATGAAAATATAAGATCTTAAGCAGCTACTGAGCAAAAACAGCAGAGTATAAATACCAATACTTGAACAACATTCAGTACCCCTACGTTCAAAATTCAGAACCCGTGCATTTGTTTGTGGATATTTACATTGGTGTCTACGTACACATTACTACTAAAAATATTGAAAGAAGATATACGACTTACATTAAAAAACGTTGACGGCTCTTGTACCATCCCAAAATCTCTGGAGAGCATCAGAATTTGGCGTAAAAGCAAGATAAACATCAGCTGTCCAAATGGCAAATCCAAGGTCTCAATATTGGAAAGGAAAAACACTGGTGAATAGTAGCCAAAATCCGAATAAGTAGGCGTTTGTCTTTTTCCCTGTTAAGGAGCCTTTGGGTCACTTACCATGATAGCCACAGAGCGGAAGCAGGCAAGGCTGCTATTGTTTGCAGCAGTATATTCATCATACTCTGATTCCAGTAACTGACGCTCAACAGCAGTTAAAGCCAGGAAACGAGGATCCCGGAGATCGATATGTGGCCCCCATGCATGTCTGAAGAAAATAAATAAGAGAACCTATAATGACACTTGACCTTCAAGAAGGAATGTAATATTGAAAGCAGGTCCTTGGTCTAATCTACAGCCAAAGATGATCAGTTCATTCACTAGTCAATTTGACACACATGTTCTTGCAACGACATTACAGAAAAGTCCGTAACCATTTAAAAATTCCTACTGCTGTAACAAATCTTCGTCTCTTTAATGTGAATCATGCCCCACTCCAAAGCAAGAAAAACTGGAGAGAGAGAGAGAGAGAGAGAGAGAGAGAGAGAGAGAGAGAGAGAGACTTCAAAAGCCACTCTACATCCACTTGACAGCGGCATACATGATTTTCCCTGATTGACTAACTAAAGTTGCTTCTGGACAGGATGTCTACTAAACAGTTTAGAATCTCAATCATGCATGCAAACAAATCTTCATAGCGATTGCATCACCAATAAGTTATAACATGATGTACATTCTTCAGTAACACTCATGACTGTAAAAAAAGATCATGAAACTGCTGGCAAAACAAAGACTCAAGGGCTAGTGGAACTTGTTTCTAGACCAAAGCTAATATGGTCTTATTTGTGAACATAAAGCACACCCACATTTCCGAAATCAGAGTTCAATATATGTCTTGATTCTTGAACTTAAACCTTCCTCCGAACCATTATATAGAACACTTGCTAATGGAGAAAGCCATGTAAAAACATGTCTGCATTGGAACCACTGCATTTCCAAGTGGGAGTGTAACTAAATAATCTTCAGCTGTTAGACAAGATCCACTGAGGAGCCTATGATATTCATACTTTCTGCAAGCATTCAAAACTATAAGAAGTTCTGCAGAAACTGATGACATTTGGTGCAATAACAGTACCCATGTAATCCCCAATCAATGGCAGCTAGCTATAGTCAGGGGAGGACTGGAGACATACATAACCTTTGGAAATTTATGAACAATTGGCTGCTCTAAGAAAGTCTTACCCACCAGAATAGCCGCCACCCTATACCTTCAAAAATCGAGAAACTCATCTAACTAGATCAGAAGTAGAAAACCAACACATCTACTTCAAATAATTGCTGATCTCAAATTGTTTTCCCAAAGTTAAAATGTTCCCTTTTCTCGAGATCTGTTGTGGTGTTAACACATGAACAACAAGAGACAAATCTCAAGTCACTTGCAGCATCCAAACTGTACAGCCTAAAACACAAGTTCACAGGTAACTTACTTTTCCATTAGGCTAGATCAACCCTAGATGTAATGGTGACATAGCTCTACAGAGATTGAGAAGAATCATCTAAGAAACACCAGACTAGGAACCAATTTGAATGAAAATGACTTCAAGTCAACAAGAATAGCATCAAAATTTCCTTCGAATAGTAGGTGACTCTTCTTCAATAGTAAACTATCGAGATGCATAGCTCATCAAAGTTCATAAAGCGGTGGAAGAAAATGGGTTATATCACTAACGCCTAATGTGGTTTTCTGACATGTCAACCAATTGATTAGACAGTACACATAGAGACTGAGAGATGGCCAATTCCATTCCGTATTCTGAGGATTTCCTTCTTTGTGACTTACTAATGTCTCCTTCTCAAGAAGAACCATTCTTATGCTCCATTTGGTTGCAAGTGGGGGAAAGGGAGAATGAAATATGCAGTTTCATATGTTATATGAAGCAACAACTATTGAGTTAGAATTCTAGTCTTGTTCTTTCTACTGTCTGTCTCAACCACAGACACCACAATTTTGAAGTAAATGAATATGGATCTCTAAAGCAATTCCGATAGAGGACCTTGAAGTGCAAATCTCCAAAAGCAGAGGCTAAGAATCAAGAAAGATAAAATGTGATGTCGCCTAGCAGTTACCTGATATCAATGGCCATGACCTCAGGATTGCCTCTTGGCGGTGGAACAATGTAATTTGGTGAATAGACCTATTAAGAGACGTAATGAAAACATTATACTTCAGTTGCACATACTCGACACACGTGAAACTTTAGGATAGGGAAGCTACAAATTCAAACCTGATAGCAAATTTCACAGGTGATATCGCCTTTCTTGTTGCACCATCTCTGAATGCACTTCCTATGAGCAAACTATATTGCATAAGAGAAAACATCAGAATACATCCATCAATTTCCAACCCAAGTAAATTCAAGTATTAAGAGCACCAGAGGCAAGATAAAAGTCTCAGACAGAATTAGTGACAAGTTTCTAAAGAAAATCAAAATTACAGAAGGCAATTGTAGCAAATTGAAGATAAATAAACATCAAAATAGTTCAATAAATAAATATCAAAATAGCTAGTAGTTGCAAGTTACACATGCATCGATTTTCCGATAATTAACTCCCAAACTAACACCAGCGACACAAAACATGAACAATGATTGAAACGCTTTACCATGTACATTTGAAACAACAATACAGAACAACAGTTGGGAAGGAGAATTTGAGGCCCATTCTGGATATTCCTGAGGCTGAGGCTGATCTCCTGTTAAATAGCTTGGTGTCTCCTTGATGACTACCAAGCTCTGATATTCTGATTGCATTGTGCTGAAGGAAAGAATGGTAAGGAGAATCCAGTCATGGTCTAACAAGCTCTTGTCTTATTGTAGTGGAGCTAAACTTATTAGCTCTATTCTGTTTAGCATTCATGAGTTTGCTCAGTTCTTTTCTATGGAAGGGTGTGGAAATAAAATCCACTGGTGCTACAGTTTCATGGAGTCCATCGGGTATTCCTAAACAAGAAGGTGGGCTAGGCTGTAAAAGGCTCAAGGAGTGGAACAAGGCAACCATGTTGCGTTATTTGTGGACTGTATAAAAAGAGGATATTCTGTGGGTCAAGTGGATTCACTTTTGTGTGATTAATGACTATTGACTTGTGCATTTGGAATATGAGGCTTCCTTCCGATGCTTCCTGGACTTCAAGGAACATCTATGGCCTAATGAAGGAAGGTTATACATTCATCACATCACTGGTGGGCAATGGTTTGTCAACCTTTTTATGGCTAGATAATTGGCACTCTCTTGATCCCTTATTCCAGCTTTATGGGGAACTGGGATAGAATAGCTCTTAGCATTGGTAGATCTCTACACGCTAAGGTTAGCTCTATCATTGACAATGGGAGACGGAAATGACAAAGATGTGCTATCACTTTAGAAACTATTGCCAATACCGCAGCTAATCTTTTTCAAAATGTGCTTGTGGAAGACGAGGTTATTTGGTCCCTTATTCCTAATTGCTATTATTCAGCTAAAATCTGCTAGGTTGGCTCTCAGAACCAAAGCTCCAGAGGTTACCTGAGATGATATGGTTTGGCACGCAAAACAAGTTCCTAGGTGGGCCTTTATTCAATGGGCAATGGCTTTCTACCCTTGGAAGGCTCTCTACTAAGGATGGATTGGTTAGTGGGGTTGGGGGTTTACAAGTGGCAGGCACTATGTTCTGTGTTTTGTAGGAGAATCCCACGGACACCTGTTTTTGAATGTTCTTACCTCTTCAAGTCTGGAAATCTGTTCGTCTAAATTCGGAGTTAATCACACTAGTAGGGACTTGGTTTATGAGCCAACTTGGGGTATGCATCATTCCCAAGGGCAGTCTATTGAGGAAGTCAGTATATGGAGGGAAAGAAATTGTAGGATTTCCATGAAGATCGGAGGAGATTCTGCAGAAGTGGTTAAAAGGATTGTGGAGGAAATCCAAGGCCGTGTTTGTTCCTGGAGGAATATAGTCATATACCCATGTCGCTAACAGTTTATGTTTGGAAAGGGGCTTCCTTCTGTGTGTTTAAACTGGTTTAGCAGGGTTGTCTTTGGGCTGGATGCCTTTTTCTGGGGACGGATGTCAGTAGTTGTTTTGGTTATGTTTTAGGTGTGTTGTCTTCTTTCCTTGTTTCCTAGGAATGAGTCTCTGGTTGTTGTTTATATGGATTCCAAGGCCATTCCCTTGATCCTTTTGGGGGCTTGTTGCCTTGTCCTTCTACAAAAGCAAGAGTTTCCAAAACAAACCGAAACAAGTAGCACTGATAGAAACGCTTTACTGCTTTAGTAGTGACGTACCCAGCTGCATTTACTCGAATCCAAATTGAAGTTAAAGGTGCATTAGCCATTACTAAAATAGAAAAAACGGGTTTAAAAAGGAATAGTCGCAGTAATTTGATAGAAATCTACAACAGGGAAGAAAAACCAGAATGCATAAACAACAAGCAATGAAATAAAATAAAAAAACAGAAAAAAAAAATGCATCACACACTGGAAGACAGAGAGGGGCACAGACATATGAAACAACAGGTACACAAACTCAACAACATCCTCATACCAGAATGAGCAAATGATTAATATAACACAGAGAATGAGAGAAGTTTTCCAAGCAAACCATAAGTAAGAACGAATCAAGGGGAGAAGGAAGCGAGATAAATATTTTGCAATCATTGTAAGCATACTCGCATAATAATAGGAAAATGCTTTGTGAAGACATGTCCAGAACAGAATCCGGGTACAAATCCGAATACATATGTGCCTGCAACCTCCCGATGGGTGTGGATCCCACGTGCATCATATTGGACCCGCATGACCGCATGCATCAGAAGGCTGTAGACATATTAGTGTTCGGATCTATATCTAGGCATCACACTGCCCAAAATAATATTCCAAACACTAGGTCAAAATTCCAAACAGCAATAGGCAAGTAAAAGCTTGCTAACATCATTATGAAAGCCCTTGCTAGCTGATGTTAAACAAGAGCATTAAGAAGCAAAACGGATCAACACAAATGCCCGAAAACATGGAACAAAGTCAAAATACAGTAGAAATGTCGCATCTTGGTAAATATAAATCCAAAATTGCAACCAAGGTATTTATCAAACACATTCAAACAAGCAAGAAAGATCAGAACGCAGTAAAATGATTTATCATATGCGATAATCCACATCCAATAAAGAAAAGTAGTAATAGCTTCACCCATAAACTTAATTTGAAGGCTTAAACAATCCAATCAGTCAAGAGATAGAAATGTGGACATATGTGTCTGCAACCACCCAATGGGTGTGGATCCCACGTGCATCATATTGGACCCGCAAGCATCAGAAGGCTGTAGACTTTTTTGTGTTCGGACCGCATCACACTGCTAGAATAGCATGGAATGAGATGAAAATGAACCCGAAAATATGCAGAAGACGTAGAAAAGTTTAGTAAAGAGTTAATTTTAAAATTAGGGAATATGAAACCCTGGAAATACAGAAAATGAAAAAGCATGGAATCAAAAGATGAATAAACAACAAACTCATATTTCCTATAGAAGAAACGTTTACTTGAAATTACTCCTCCGATTATTTAATTCCAAAAATATACGAGAAAACAAGTATAATATGCGCAGTTAACATTCAAACATTCAAAGAATCCAATAAATGCACATAACCCACAAACAACCACATTGAAAAACCAACCCAAAAAATTTAAAATCAGTCAAACACGTTTTCCAAGCGAATCCGTAATAGACATGTGAACAATAGAATTAAAAATGAAGAAGATGAAAAAATATATAGTAAAACCTAGAAAAGGCTACACACGCCCATACTATATGCACCTATTATGGTCTATATTGTGACACTCCGGACAATCCTAACATTATTTCAAAAAATCAACACCACACACACAGAGGAGCGAACTACAGTAGAATATTCATACTTTCAACGAAACACATTCAAAGAATCAACAGCTGCACAAACCAACAAAAACCCACATGGAAAAACCAACATAAGAAAATCGAAATCAGTACCTGAAACGCAACAAAAACACATTTTCCAACAATATCCTCGAAAACCACGGGGATGGTGGCCCAGTGGTGGAGGCATCCACCTTCCCCAACTTTGACTCAGGTTCGACTCCCGAAAGAGTTAAATCTGGCCGTCAACCGTGACCCAGGCCAGAGCCTCAGGTGCAGTGAAGTCCACACACCCTTTTTTTGGTGTTCAAAAAAAAAAAAAAAAACAATACCCTCGAAAAGTACAAAAAAAAAAAATTCAAGAGATGTGAAGAAAAGAACAAAAATAATGCAAAAATAAGAGTAAACCCAGAAAATTACAGGCGCAGTAGAATCAATTATGCACAAACCAACGAAAACCTCAATGGAAAAACTAACGGCACAGTAGAATCAATTATGCACAAACCAACGAAACCTCAATGGAAAAACTAACATAAAAAATCAAACTCAGTACCCCTTTTAAACGCAACAAAACACATTTTCCAACAAACCCAATACAAATACTGAGTTAGTTTCAAGAAATGTGAAGAAAATACTACAAAATTATGCAAAAATTAGAGAAACCCAAGAAAATTAAAGACCTTTAGAGTTCCATTACAGGAACAAGGGAATCAATCAATACGAACATGTAAAAAGGAACATGAAAAATCACAATCAGACCCTCAAACACAACAAAAACACATTTTCCAACAAACCCAATACAAATTCCAAATAAGTTTCAACAAATGCGAAGAAAAGACTAAAAATTTATGCAAATAAGAAAAAACCCAGAAAATTAAAGACCTTTAGAGTTCCATTACAGGGACAGGGGAATCAATAAAAGTTTATGCAAAAACAGGAGAAGACCCACCTTCAGAGTTCCATTACAGGCACAGGGAGCCTCCATCTCATGCTCTTCATCTTCTTCTTGACAAATCCTACACTCTCTCACAATATTTTTCGAGCATCCCTCGCCTACACTATTTTTGTTCTTCACAAATAAAACCCCATTACTTTTAACAGAGGGCAGATAATTTTGGGTAAGAACTTCATCACCACCTCCCAACAGTCTTTCTCTTTCATTGACAGATTCAAAGCATGCTGAGGCAATTAGCCTATCAACGCATATCATGAACTCATCCACCATTATTTCTCTCTTTCTAGGATGAAAGAACAAAAAGGGTAGGGGGGAGAGAGAGAGAGGTTAAGGGGGGCCTGTTTTTAAAAAAGATGGAGGAGGCTCTGCACGGGCGGAATTTACGAACCAGGACGTGTTTTAGTTTGGGTGGACTAAAATGCCGCTGTGGGTTCTCTCTATTTGCAATTAGAACCAGAAATATCTTTGGAGCACCCATCTGACACTAAAAATGCCAACAATTTTTTTTTATAGTTAGGCCTAGTTTCCCATTTGTTTAAATAAGAATCTCATAAAATTAAATAGGTAATTTTATCAAATGAGGAAATTAGGTGCTAAAAGAGGGTTGATTTTAGCACCTGGTTAGAGCATCTCCACTCCTTACCCAGATTTTTACCCACAATTGAGTAAAAATTAAAGTAAAAACATGATTTGGTATGGAGTACTCCAATGGGCAAAAGAAATCTAGGCATAAATTTGAGTAAAAGTCTCATTAATGGCATTGTTGTAAATTAAAGGGGGAGAAAATAGCCTTCAAAATTTGAGTAAAAATTTGGTTCTCACCAAATTTGGTGAAGAATTTGAGTAAAACCAAATTTTGTGAAGAATTTGGTGAAGGAGTGGAGTAGAGTTTTTGGTGTTTTTTACTCAAATTTAAATTTGATAAAGGATTTGATGAAGGAGTGGAGATGCTCTTATAGGGTTGCTTTTAGCGCCTAGTTTCCTCATTTGCTAAAATCGCACACTTGATTTTATGAGATTCTCATTTAGCAAATGGGAAACCAGGCCTAACTTATATCCAAGCTAACTTGCACACTTCAACTAAAAACAGCCAACAATTTTGAACACCTCTTTCAAACCCCACTCAATAATTTGGAGGTTCATAGTAGCATATTTTAACAATCTGAACCGTTCATTTTGTATTTTTAGATATCTAAATCATTCATGCAAAAAATTAGATTGATCAGATAAATAAGTATTTAATTTAAATCAATTGAATAGCATGAATAATATTAACAATCCATTTTTCTCAATAATATAAAATTTTAAGATTGATATTAGTGTCCGATCAAATTGATTTTCGCATGGACAATATCGGTGCCAAGACCGACAATGTCTCACCCTTGATTTTCAACATAAATCAATAAACATTTCTTGATAGCATAACTCCCTAATCCCTTATGTAAACTTCCAAAAGTCATCTCACAACGTCCAATGTTCATAACGGATAACAAGTCTAAATAGGGTACCCATGTCCTATGAGAAAATATGTTTTGAGTACTTAAAATTATATTGTCAAAAGATGAAATGATTTGAGTTGCAAGTGCATCTTCCAAAAAGAAATTACAAAGGCTCAAATAACTCCTCCCATGCCTTTCAATCCATGCAAATGCAACGCAAGCCAATCAACTCATACTCCATATTGGGTACCTGAAATTGTTACTTGTTAGGGTGAACTACACTGGTCCAGTAGGAATATTCTTTACAAACGCTAAATGCATGTAAAATGAGGCGATAAAGTAATGCAAGTCAATCAATGGAGCTACTTCAAGACATAAACTATGTAAGAATAAGTGTTTTTGTATTCACAAAACTTTACTTCGTCAATGAAAATCTATTTTCACTTGTCTATTTATAGCCTGTGAAAATCTATTTTCAGCCATCTACAATCTTTCACAAGCTATAAAAGGACAGTTTGATTTATTGTAATCCGATTTTGATGACGTCAGACAGATTTTGTCGAATTTCATGACAGCTACATCATGATGGGGGCAAATATGGGGGTAATCTGTAATTTCTAGAAACCTCATGGGTGATTTTAGTAATTTATCGTAAAATTTACAGTTAGTAAAATTTAACGTACAAAAACATATTAAGAAATAAAAAACAAAATTATTTTTTTATTTTCAAAGCGAAGGTTGTGTTTTGAGGCAGACGTATATCCTTCCCGTCGTAAATTAGACATGAACATAAATTGAGAACTATAACAAGTGTTATGCTATCATCGTCCTTAACCAATTGAAAATGTTTATCAGGTTTTTGGTAGTGTGTACCTTGAATTTGGACAAAAAATATATCAACCAAATGGCGAAATAAAATTTTATAATTAAGACAAAGAATATAGGTTAGTTTGTAAATGTCCAAATAATTAATATATATATATTGAGTTCACTTCCAGTCCGAACTGGAATAAAATCCGGACCATTATTTTTTCATCACTTTTGGGACCAAATCTCAACGATCCGAACCGTTAGATGTGTTTAAAACGTGTTTTTAAGGTCCACCGTGAACCTTCGTGAAAAAAAAAACACTCGGAAGAGGTTGATCGGAGCAGTTTTGTGAAAAACGCTATATTTAGTTTTGACTATAATTTTATACTCTTTAGATTCGTCTAGTCGAGAGTAACCAATAAACCACAAAAATTTGATACAAAAGTAACATTTGCAAATTTTTTTAAAAGAAAAACACAACGAATAAACCAAAAAACATGTTTATGTTTAATAACCAACTCAAATTTCTTCAACTTCTGTTGCTTCTATTTTAAGCCGAAATTGGTTGGGCCATGATTCTGAGGAGGGATCAAGCATCAACCAAAAGTTCAGCTAGAAAATTCGGTTATGATTTAGACGACTTCGGTTAAAAATCAAAATACATCCGAACCGTCCAAAACACAATCGGACGATCGAGGGGTGCACAACACCCACCCGTTTCCGGGAATATTATATGAAAAACCCCAGAGTTTCCTTCCCAAATAATTTAAATCTTGGAGTTTCCAATTGTTCAACTTTTTTTTTTTGGAAAAAATATTGTTCAACTTAAACTTTAGAGTTTTAAATGCACTTCCATACAAACTCTCTGTTTGCTTCTGTCTAAATGGTATTGACGGTTGTGGGAATGACGGGAACTCTCACTATTTGATTCCAATAAAAATATCAAATATTTAGGGAGGATGGGGCATTATTATAAAGTCAAAATCAATCATCTCCACAAATCATAATAGTGATTTATCTCGAAAAACGAAGGTTAATAATGAAAAGTTATTCCGAATTTTGTGTGAAAAAAAAGAGAAACACTTAACTTTCATCTTTTATATTGGGGCTAGAAACAAAGCTATCCCGTAGAGGGATCTAGAAATTTGTATTAATGGGGCACATAAATTAGTAAATTTAATCCTTACGTTTATAATTACTTAAAATAACACATTTTGGCCAGTAAAATGATAAATTGTTGACTATATATGTAACTTCATCTTATAGTGAAGTAATAGTTAAGAGAAATTAGTGTATTTACACAAAAAGATAGTATGAAAATTTAGCACTCTAAAAAATAAATCAGACAAATATCCTCATAAAAATAATTTAGAGTAATTTTATTGGAACACTATCATAAATTTATTAAAAATATTTGAAATATTAAGAATATTAGTATAATAATTTTATAAAATCAAGTGAGGGACGTGCCCCACAAGACCCACATAGGTCTGTCCCATTTTTTATTTTGTCTGCTGGAAATTTAATACGGATCCGGATTGGAATTGAAAATTTTAATATACAGAATTGTAGTGCGGCATTTGAACCGTTGATTCGTAATCAACGACTCGGTTTCATCTCGGTACTTGCACGATCTGAGTCATCCATTGCCGGAATGAAATCCGGGCCGTTGATTATCAAGAATAACGGCTCGGGTGTTGTACTATAGGATCATAGGTCAACATCGCACTACAGGATCCCGGGATCAAAACCAAGTAGGGTGAGGTACTTTCTTTGTTTGCTTTTAAGTTTTGTGACGTCTGGGCATACAGTAAATGAGATAGGACTTTCGAAAGTATGAATGTGATGTTAGCCCCAAAAAAGAACACATACACAGAGAAAAAGAACACCGGTGTTTTTACATGATTCGGTCTCAACGACTATTGCAAGAGGGAGCGAGAAATTCCACTATATGAAAAATAAGAGATTAGAATGTGAAATGAAAAACCACCCTCAAGCTCCTGACGCCAAAGTTCTATATAATATTTTTCACTAACCCTCGCATCTCTTTTTACCTCACATCTACTTAGACTACTCTACCGAATGGGCTATCCTCTCACCCACACACCTAGCGCACATGAACAATATGGAGTACAAGAGAAATATCTACACATTCAAAGTATACGTGACTGTTGAACTTCGCAAGCCAACCACATTCTCATAAATGAACCCATGTTCTCATGCTTTGAATCCCAAAGTGTTGACAAAAGGATCATACCTTGGTACTTAGAGGTTTGCTCCCACTTAGGGCTGCAAATGAACCAAGCCATTCGTGAACTGTTCGAGCCTCGACTCGGTAAAAGCTCGTTCGAGTTCGGTTAGAGAACTAAACGAGCTTAACCTGAACTCAATTTCAGGCTCGGTAATTAAATGAGCCAAACCTGAACGTGACAGTATTCGACTTGGTTAGGCTCGCGAACCAGAAGTATATGTATATTTCTCATAAATTTCCACTTATAACTTTCAATATGTATAAACTTCTACATGTACATAATGGAAATTTTATTACTTGTACATGTATAAACCTAAAAGTACTCTTATATACTTATATTTTAATACTGTTGCTTTTATAGTATTGTATATGTATGAACTTATCTATGTACAAAATGAAAATTTTATTAGTAGTTCTAAACTTGTATAAGAGCATAAATATCTAATATTTTTTTACTTGTTAAGGCTCGTGAACAAGTTCGAGTTCGACTCAAACATAGGGAAACTCGGCTCGAGCTCGGCTGGTTAAATTTTCATGGAGTTTGAGCTCTGCTCGAGTTTTTTTTTAAACTTAATGAACGTGTTAGCCCAAAGGTTTTATAAAATACCTTATTGATTTTGATGATAACAAAACTGCTTTTATTATATGAGAAATATAATTAATATAGTGATATTGATACTCATTTGAATATTTGTTTATCTTGTAGGATTTGGTTGAGGTACATAATGAGGAGATTGTTAACCCAAAGGATTTGATTGAGATACATAAGGAAATAGTCTACACCAAATCATTATCTCCAATAGTCAAGATTTTAATTGAAAGGAAAAAAGATTAAGAACAAATCTTTTCCTATTTTTATTGGCTCAGGGACTTCAAATAGAAAATCAAAAGATATTGGAAATTTGGACCAACTCTTATTTTGGAAAGCTCTTTTCTCAATTTGAAATGGACAGAAAGCTTTACAAGGGAAGTCGGCAAATCGAGAATCACGTTATGGCTGCCTAATCGGTTTCAAACGGCTAGTGCAACAAAGGAATGGATTGCATTTATTTAATAAATCAAGGCAATATTAGATTTACAAAATTCCAAATTTGGAGTGGGGCTCCTAAACGTACACATGGCTACGCATATAAGGTGAAGGGAGATTAAATGATAGAGATAGAGACCCTCCCAAACAAAAAATTACGTGCCACTTTTGTCATTCATCACTCCGGATTCGTCGTCTTCATTTGGGAGCGCAAATTTGTTCACTTTCAACTAATGAGGGTGAACAAAACCTTCATTTTGATTGATTGAAATGGTATGGGGTCCATTACAAATGGTGTGGATCCCACTACAAAGTGATATCATGCTTATCAAAAAGTACATTAATTCTGTGGACGGTGAACAAATTTGCACTCCTCATTTGGTGTCCCCTTTGGATGTCCTATCCCTCTATTATTGTAATGTGGCACACTAAAAACCCTTTAGTTTTTTTTTTTTTTTTTTAACGGAAAAAAACCTTTAGTCCGTTACAATACATTTCTCCGTTAGAATACCTTCCTCTGTTAACCAAAGGGGCCTTTCACCTCCTGGAAAAAACAAATGCCCTTTCACTTTTTTTTTTTGATTCTTCGGACTGCTCTCACTCTAAAGTCAAATTTACTACTGCTGTGCATAAATTCACGTTTAATCCAGTCTTCCACTACAACAAAGATGATTTAATTTTTTTACTCCAAACACGTGTTCTGGGCAAGTCAAGAGTTCTAAACATGTATTCTGGGCTAAAACCAATTTCATTTTCACTCCAAGCACATTTTGCTTTGTTGATAAAAAGAAAAAGAAAAACTTGCTCCAAAGCATTGAAGGTATTCTAACGGAGAAATGTATTGTAATGAACTAAAGGGTTTTTCCCTTTAAAAAAAAAAAGAAGACTAAAGGTTTTTTTTTTTGCTCAGTAAGACTAAAGGGTGGGTAGGACAGCAAGTGGTCATTCAAAGCTTCATCTTGCATTCATTCACCAAATTGAGTGGGATTATTGAATCTTATTGTAAAAGAGATTGTACAACTTCATCTTTTGTTCGTACTATTGTGAGAGTTATCTTTTTGTGAGTGATTTTGGAGAGAAAATCACTTGGTGGTTAGGTGTTACTAGCACCGGAGGCAAAACTAGTTGGGTTAGGTTTGACTACTCTGGAGTCAAAAATAGTTTGAGCAATTGGGTATAGATTGCTTGTTGTAAAGGTTTCTTTAGCACTTACGAAGCTAGAAGGTGTTACTATTGAAGATAGTGTAGTAAATCCCGAGTTGGACACTTATGGAGTGAATTAGGACGTGAAGTTGCGGACCTAACCACTATAAATCCTCGCATTCGATTTCTCTCTTCCCTTACTCTTTATTTACTATCATATATTACTGCATGTGTGCTTGAATCAATTTAATTTTATTATTGGGTGTTGCAGTATATTTTTAATTCCGCATTATATTTTTCATTACACAATTCACCCCCCCTCTTGTGTTGTTATCTGGGCCAACAAAACGAACGTAAACACTCTAAAGGTCTCAAGTTCGGTTCATCTTGCAAGCAAACTCTTGGGGCCACTAAGGGTTATGCCCAATGGTTACCTCCAAGGGCTCCAGAATTATTCGAGGTGCCCGCAAACTTGCGTGGACATTCGATTATAAAAAACAAATTCTCATGCTTTGAAGAAGTAATCAATATATACCACTTTCCAAAGACTCCCAAATAAATAATCTCTCTTCTCCATGTGCCAATAAATGTGCTAAATTTTCATTTACAAATTGGACCATTATATTTATTATTTTTGTGCATATTTACCTTGGCGAAAAACCCAACAACAAGTCAACAACGCATGCAACTTCAAATTGGATTCAAGGAACTTTTACCCATCGAATGTCTTATTTTTCATTTATTCTTTTTGAAGCAGGACAATTGTGCGCAGAATATGACTTTTATGAATAGTCTATCTCGCTATGGGTGGTGCAAATGTGACCTTTAAAAATAAAAAATAAAACAAATCATCCGTAAGTGACATATGCTGTTTGATAATCATCGTAAAGTGTCTTTTCTAATTGGTTTATTCTCCAAGACTCTTTGACTTTTTTTATTGTTTACCTTTCTTTGACTTTTAAGAACTCACTTTATCAAGAATTAATTTCATCAATAAGGTGTTCGTTGAGAACTTTGTTTCTTTCTTTGGAGCGTTTTGATTTTTAATGGAAATTTCGATCTGTAATTTTCCTTAGAGATTCTCTAATATAATCACTAACAATATTCTTGCCACAAAATAGGCTATTCAATTGGAACCCTTGCAGCCAATGGCTTGTAGCCTAGCGGTTATTTTCTGGTTCTCCCACAAGCGAGACCAAGGTTCGAACCTCCACAGAGGCGTTTGGGGTTTAGGGCTATAGATAGCTTCTAGACCCCTTCTAGACTAACTCACTAACTCTCCTGCTAACCCCCTGATGAATATCGAATGACAAAAAAAAAAAAATTGGAACCCTTGCGGCTCCGCTTAGGGTTCCGAATTCAAAACTAAACCTCCCCTGATTTGGGTGATTTCTATAGATACCCTATTTTAAAGGGCAGTTAGGAGCCAACCTAACCCAGGAATCAAGTTCAATTTTATCTTGTTTATTTGGGTCAAAGGGCACTTTAGCCACTGCAAGGAAAAGTGGGTAGCAAACAGAGGCCTTTTCGCTGATAAAAAAAAAAATAGAGGCCTTTGGAATCAAGAAAGATTATGAAATCTGAATAAAAATTCAAATAAATTAAACTAATGAAAGGACACGAAGGGGGATTTGGCATGGCAACTTGGATAGGCCAGAAAAGTAGGTGTGTTTGGTGCTATCAAAAAGGGAGTTGTTAGGTTTTGTCAACTTTTGAGACAGAGAGAGAGAGAAGATATTTGGGAAGATTTCGAGTTTGCATTTGTTTTTGTATTGTTGGAGGGGGGAAGGCTTTTGATGATGAAATAGAAAATTGTGGGGAAGGCTTTATTGAAGTGGAGGAGGTGGGAGAATTATTGTACTAGAATGGACAAGTTGGATAAGCAATAAAGACTAGGTCTAGGCCACACATCGGGTCACTAATAATGTTATAGGTACACTACTCATGCATATTAAGTTGAGCCTAATTCTTTCTCGGAAGAGTCAACTTGATGTGCATGAATAGTGTACTTATCGCATTTTCCATTGGGTCACACATCCTACCCATAAAACACCCTACCCAAAAGAAACCAATGACTATAAATGGCAAATAGGTAATGGCGATTAGTTGTTTTTAGTTTATGTTTTTCCTTGTTCGAGATGTTTCAGTGGGTTTGTTGTATTTCTTTGTTTTGTTGGTTGTTTGGTTTCCTTCCGGACTGGTTTCACTAGTCTTCGGTCACTGGTCAGTGGGGCTTGCTTGGAGGTCTGGTTGTGGGTTGTTTGGTCTGCTACCGCGCCCGAAGTTTTGAAGTGTCAGCAGGAACTCAGACTGGAGCATTCCTTTGCGGTTGTGAGGGTCCGTTTCCTTACGCCGTGAATGCCAACGTTAGCCAATTTAAGAACCGCTCTTATGGATTGAGCTCTGGATTGCTCTTCTTCTAATTCTCGGATGGACTCTACGCTGCATTGCGTCGATCTGCTTTATTGCAGTAATGTGTCTTTGAACCTTATGCCCCTTTGAGCCATGCAATTTTTATAATATCGTAACCAATGCAAAAGTGTAATAAGTTAAAGTGGAGTAATAACCAAAGGTTTTTGTAACTTTCGGCAGAAGGTTCCTCATCCACTTCCAGTCTTCCGTTCATCAGGACGAGCCCCATACCGCACGGTTCAATATAGAGATGGGTAACAGGTAATTTCATATCATTTTTGTATTGTGTATCCAAATCTTATTTATAAATTGTCATAATATTTTTTAACTCATCAAATTTTCATGTCATGTTTCGGGTCGTGTCGATTCGTGTTGTCATGTCATATCAAAAAATCCTACTTTTAGCTACACTTTTATTTTTTTAACTTTACAGTAGTTCATGAAACTAATGTCTAATGTATAAAATTACTCATAAAAAATTTATTTTTAGCTCAATTATACAAATTTATTTTATTTTTCGTGTCAGACATGCTCACCCCTAGTACAATGTGGAAAACCGAGGAAGGGAGCCTGTTGTGTCTTCTATAAGGGTCTCAGCTCTAAAACGTGATTCAAACCGTTTACTTTTTAAATTAGGCTTATCTACTTTTTTTGTCCTTACAAAATGAGTTCAGTTTCATTATAGTCCTCACAAAAATTTTCTTTCCAATTTTATCCTTCAGGTTTCATACCCATTTCAATGTTACCCTTTCTGTTAGTAAATGGACGTAAACACCAAAAATGGCTAGCGGATCTGCTGCTACTATTTGCGTACTTTAGACATTTTTTTTTACTTTGCAATTTCAAAAAATAAAGTACTTTCCTACATAAATTTTTTTTTTTTGCACCAACTTAAACTACTAATAAAGATATTTAATTCGATACAAAAAACATAAAAAATTATATACTTTAGTACTCCATTTTACATTTTTTGGCTTGTTGAGTTGCTTTGCGATATCCTTCGGACAAAAAAAATAAAGTATTTTAGCCTATAATTTTTTATTTTCTTTTCCACAAAATTAAACTGCTAATAGTGATCTTTAATTCGATACAAAAAACATAAAAAATTATATATACTTTAGTATTTTACATTTTTGATTTGTTGGCTTGTTGAGTTGCTTTGCAATATATTTCAGATAAAAAAATAAAGTACTTCCGCGCATAATTTTTGCTTTCTTTTCCACAAAATTAAACTTCTAATAGTGATCTTTGATTCGATAAAAAAAAACATGTAAAAATTATGTGCTTTAGTATTTTTCATTTTTGGCTTGTTGAGTTGTTTCACAATAACTTTCAGATTAGAAAATAAAGTACTTCTGCGCATAATTTTTATTTTCTTTTCCACAAAATTAAACTACTAATAGTGGTCTTTAATTTGATATAAAAAAATTACACACTTTAGTATTTTTCATTTTTGGCTGGTTAGCTTGCTTTGCAATATCCTTCGGAAAAAAAAATAAAGCACTTCCATGTATAATTTTTTGATCCGTGCAGAATAGGTTTTTTTTAATAATAATTTTGTGGAAAAGAAAATAAAAAAATTATGCACGCAAGTACTTTATTTTTTGATCAGTTGACGCGTAGTTCGTGTTAATTTTGAACAAGCCAACAAATAAAAAATGTAAAATACTAAAGTGTGTGTGTCTAAATATATAGAATTAAAGATCTCTATTAGTAGTTTAACTTGGTGAAAAAAAATAAAATTTATGCGCGGAAGTACTTAATTTTTTGATCCAAAGGAAATTGCAAAGTAAAAAAAAATGTCCAGAGTATGCAAATAGCAGTAGCAACCATTCGTTAGCCATTTTTGGCGTTCCCGTCCGTTTACTAACGGAAAGGGTAACATTGAAATGTGTATAAAACCTGAAGGGTAAAATTGAAATGAAATTTTGTGAGGACAAAAATAAAACCGAGCTCATTTAATTGGTAGGGACGAAAAAAGTAGATAAACCTTTAATTAAATTATAGTAATGTGTATAATAGCCCCGTAATAAACAAGTCAATCAGATGTCGGCAACCCAATAGACAGAATCACGTTTTCTTCAGCGAACAACAAATGCAACTTAAAAATACAATTCAAGATTATTCAGTTCGACTAGTAAGCTATTGATACCCCGATCGACTTTAATTTTAGTGGAGATATTGTTCTCATCTATATTTAAAAATGTGAACGGTATTATATTTTTGAGCTCCAGATGGACTCCAATTGAAGACACAACATGTTGCTATGTTCCAAGGCACTACAGAGCCCGTTGTCCCCATAAAACCAAGTTGTGTGTATTGGTTGCGTGCAATAGCTCATCTGGTTGTACCTCTTTTCTTCTAAGGGGTAAATCTGGTGTTCGAGCCTATAGAGAGACGTCGAACTCTTTTTACTTGATAACCCACTAATTTACCAATAAAACCCCAATCTTGTAAACGATATTGGTTAAAAAATAAAATAAAAGGCATCATATTATTCAACTACTCAAGAGTCCAATGCTAGACGATATTATTATTTTCTCGGCATGGGGAACAAGTTGGATAAGCAAGAGAAAGATGTCTAAAGCCATAATTACAAAGTGGGTAACAAACACTACAGACCAATTTTACGCAAGCCACAGTCCAAATCACTAGACTCGCTCATCTTGCTGACAAAGATGGATTTGCCCGCCAAATTGGCCCATTCTCTTTTGCAGCCCAGGCAGCCCAATCATTTGTTGAAGCTCTCACCCTCCTTCGCTCTCTTTGTGCTGCTTCTTCGATCAGTCCTGATTTCGCTCGTACTACTTCGCTAAAACCCCTCTCTCTCTCTCTCTCTCTCTCTCTCAATTGGGTTCAATTCGTTTTCTTTCTATTCGGATGCAGGCGGGCCACAAACATCCCCGATTCCAATTTCAATTTCGAATTGGGTGTTGATATTCGATTGGAGGTTATGGTTCAGAAACCTTAACTCGATTTGGGTCATACTCAAAATCGAAACTTTGACTACCCAGAGAGAAAATTCCTCCAAAGTAATCGTGGTTAGTTTAATTGTTTCAATTTTGAATTCCGCTTTCGGTGCTGAGACTGGATTGTAATGGTTCCGAAAGCGTTAATCGATCTGGGTCACTCTTGAAATTGCAAAGCTTTCACTGCCAAGATAGCAAATTCCGTTGGAAAATCGTGGTTTCTTTAACTGATAGCATTTGATTTTATGGTTTGGACCTTAGTCACATGCCCTTAGCTCCCGCTCTCAATCTTCGCTTGAATTGATATTTTTAAAAGACGCGTCTCTGCTCCCGCTCGCGCATTATTATGTGACTTAGGTTACCCTTAAAATCAAGAAATTTGGCTGCCCAGATACCAAGTTCCGTTGGAAAATCATGGTTTCAGTAACTGGTTCAATGTTGTTCCCTCTGACAATGCAATTCAGAACCACTGGTAGAAGGGTTATTGTTGGTTCTTCGTCTTCTTCTTCTTCTTATGGGCAGCGAATGAGTGTTTGTGGTTGTATGGCGTCCTCACAGAATTTGAGGGCAGCTGATGGATATTCCACCGCGAAACTCAGTGTAAATCTTTCACACCCTTTCCTTTCCCTGTAATTTCTTGATTATGATTAACGAGTTTGTCAAGTTTGATGGGCGTTTGTTGCTGCTGAATCTGTAGTAGAAGCTGATTGTTTAGAAGCAGAAGCCCCAAAAAAAAAAAAAATGTTCCATTGAAATGCTTGTATGAAATCAGTTTTTAAAGTTGTTTTTGGGCGTAAGTAGAATGCAAAAGTTACTACTAACAGGTTTGACACAAAGTGTTTTACGTTGGTAGAAATTTTGTGAATTTGTTTTGTTCTGGTTGTTGATTCCCTTCAAAATGACAATGTAGATAACAACGTTACATATTATCTTCATGGATCAATTTAGTGGAATGCCAATTCCATTGGGAGGCCAGGGAATGACTTTCATTCCTTCTCAAAATCAGTCCAAGGAACCAATCACTGCTAAAGGGTGTTTCAATTCTTTGTTTCTTAACGCTGTTGATATTCAAGTTTGTTCTGGTTTGAAAGCTATCATTGAATTGGATTAGTGTTGATTAAATCAGTTATTGGCTTCGCCTTTGGTACTCTTTGACAAAAGACTCAACTTTTACTTTGTCTTCAGTGTTAATCTTCTGCGTTTTACCTAAGGCTATTTCTGGTTGAATCTCGACTAGTAGATAATTTGGTGTATTTTATTTGGGCTTGGATAACAATATTCATCGTGAAACCTACATACATGACGGTTACATGTTACTCTTCTCCTGCAATTTATTTGTTCAGAATATTCACGTTTGAGTTCCCATTTAATATGGAAACCTTAATTGTCCTCTATCAGAACTTTTTCATTCACATCAGTTAGCTTTTGTTCGGATTGTATTTCCAATTATTTCGAAAGTATCTCTGGAATTTTTTTATTAGACCTAGTCATTTTCTCTCATTACCCTGGTTTGCCTTGTAATATGCCGAATTTGGTTTTCGTTTAAATTCTCCAGCCGCGTTATATGTATTTGATATTATCGTAGTAGGAATCCTTCATTCACATTTGCTTGCTGTGGGTTTTTATAGTAGTATTGGTTTTTTTCCTTTCATATAATGTCCTTTGGATTGGCGTTTTGAGTTTGATTGCTCTTAGTTTGTTTTGAGTCGTGAGTATTTTGTTTAATTTTGTGTTTGGCTAATAATGATAGATGTTAAAAACATAAACCAGTCAAATAATATTCTTTCGATTCCTGCCGTCTAAGAACCAATTTTTGGTGTTTTTTCAGTTGCGGTTTGAGCGATAACATCATTGTTTTCTAATAGGTATTTATCTTTAATCGTACGCCATAGGAAAATTAGAAGACATGACTAAGCAATCAATAGACATAAAATGAAATGATTTGTACTATTAGAAAATTGTGGCTTTATTGTATCTTGTTGGTAGGATTCATGCAAGCTGGAGAATTTGAATGCAGTTCCAGAAATTGAGGATGAATCTGATGTTTTGATTGAATGTAAAGACGTCTACAAGTCATTTGGGGAGAAACACATCTTGAAAGGTGTGAACTTCAAGGTAAGTTATGGCTATTGCGCCAATGAACTTGCATGAATAATTCACTTAAATGAAGCTGTGAGTGAGGATTCTCTCTCCTGGACAAAAGTTTTGGATGTGTGATATAGTATAAAGTCCAAATTTTAAATGCTCTCTGGTAAATTGTTTATATATATATTTAATAAAGACGTCGATCATTTTAGAAAAGGAGATTCTAATTTTCACCCCTGTAGATTAGGCGTGGTGAAGCTGTTGGAATAATTGGGCCTTCTGGGACGGGGAAATCTACTATTTTGAAGATTATGGCTGGTCTTCTTGCTCCAGACAAGGTATTTACATTTAGAAGTTTTTGTATTGGTCTTATTTCTATCCTATTGTCAAATGTGTTGGTAAAGCTGAATTGAACACATCTCGTATTTTCTTATGTGGACTGTGTTTCAAATGAGTAGGGGGAGGTTTTTATTCGAGGAAGGAGGAGGGATGGTTTAATCAGCGATGAGGAGATATCTGGCCTTCGAATTGGATTGGTAAGTTGTCATCAATTTACACCACTTTTCATTTTTCTTGTCTTACCAATCTGAAATGATCTTATATTTCATGTTGAGTTATTGTCATTACTTATCGTGTTCTGTTTTGAGTGACAGGTTTTCCAGAGTGCAGCACTTTTTGATTCCTTAACTGTTCGGGAAAATGTCGGTTTCCTTTTGTAAGGGATCTTTTATATTCTTTCTTTCCGAAATGATGCAGCCTTTATATTTTATTATTCCTGAAACTTTGGGCCAATTTTCTGGTTTTTTTGGTCTTATCCCTAAAAAAACTGATGCATAAAAAATGTTGACCGATATTCTTGTTTTCCTCAGATATGAGAATTCCTCCATGTCTGATAATCAAATTGACGCACTGGTGACGCAAACTTTGGCTGCTGTTGGATTGACGGTAAAGTTTATATGAGGATAACTCTGAAATATTATGAGTAGGAGTTCCCTCTCTATTCTAATGTTTAAGGGGCCTCCTTCTCAAGATTCATCACTTAGATGTCTTTTCCCGGGTCTCTTGCATGGAATTTGGATTACTGGAATCTAGACCCCATAAGTATCATCCTATCAATATTTTAGAGTGTGCTTAAAACAGTTAGTTCAAGGGCTTATATGCAAATATGCGTAAGTTCCTTAAAATAATTTTGGATTAAATGGAGAGTCCGGGGTAGAGTCTGGCTGAATGAATTGCATAATACCCATTCATAAATGATCCTATCAGGTTTACGGTTTAGTTGATGAAGATGGAATAGTTGAGTCTTCATGCCTGCGATGGGACTTATGGAAATAGTGTAAAATGTAATCTAGATTGGTCTAACTTAAGCTTGACCACTTTCATACCATGCGAACTGTGAAACCAGTGAGTAACTGCAGCCCTGCAACTTGAATCTCATACAAGGCGAAATTAGGACAGGAAATAATCAATTTAAAAAGCAAAACGGAAACCAATAGCTTTTGTAATAGATGAATTGGCATAAACATTGACTTATATAGAATATAGTACGGAAACTTACCTATAGTTTTGGCCAGGGAGTTGAGGACCGATTACCTTCAGAGTTGTCTGGTGGAATGAAGAAGAGAGTTGCACTAGCCCGGTCCATAATTTTTGACACCACGAAGGATGCAATTGAGCCAGAGGTATGTGTTCTAGCCGCAGTCATTCTGATTTCGCTCTGATTTAGTAGGGTCATCTGTATTTATGCATTGACAATTGTCTAAAAGCTCTGTGTGCGATTCTGCTTTAATTTTGTTCTCAAACTTCATAGTTCCTTATGAAGCTTCAGATTTACCTGGGTCTTTAACTGAAGGGAATTCAGTATTGATATCCGAAATGGAGTGTGCCTTGTGTCTTTCTGTGCATCTATATTGTTTATCGATCAATATTTGTGAACATTTATACTGGGTGAGTAACTTTATAATGGTTGGCATGCTTAGTGCCGTTTTTAGAGGCCAAATTAGACCATTGGAATCTTTCAACATTTCTTTTCGTGTAGCTGGTTGTTGTTCATTTTTGTGCATATGGTCTTTCACAGAAACATTTCTACTGTAGCCCTTGTAGTTGTTCCTCTAGATACACTTTGTATTTGCATGTGAAGGTGAAGGTGTATTTGGATGCCTAGCGGTCTCAACAGAAGTTTCTTTCTGTGTTTTGCTGCATGTTTTATATGTATATATATATATATAAAATGAGGGATCCCTCACAGAAATTCCATGCGGACCTCATGGATCGGAGTCGAATCTTGATAATCCGAACTGCTCAATGTGTTAAGAACGTGTTTTTAAGGGCCAAAGCGAAGAATCGCCAAAAAAAAAAAAAAAAAACCCGGAAGGGCTTCATCCGAGCAGTTTTTGACAAACTGTATATGTACAGTTATTATGAAAAACCGTTCGGATGAAGCCCTTCCGGGTATCTTTTTTTTGAGGTTCCATGTGTCGGCTTTGGAATACACGTTTTAAATACATTGAGCGGTTCAGATCGTCGAAATTTGGTCCAGAAAGTCGAAAACAGGGGTGGTCTGCACGGAGGGATCCGTGAGGGATCCCTCAAGAGATCATGATTGTGTATATATGTATTTTTTTCCATGCTTAAATTGCAAAATCTAAACACTTTTTAACATATATAAAATCTACACACTTTTTTCCATGTAAAATGTGTGTGTGTGTGTTAAGGGATCCCTTATATAGCTTATGTGAGGGATTTTTCGTTCGAGATCCATATACGTTTTTATCGAAAAATGCTCGGATCAAGCCCTTCCGGGTATTTTTTTTTTTTTTACAAATCCTCGCGCTGGACTTTAAAACACATTCTAAACACATCTAACGGTTCGGATCGTCGAAATTCGATCTCGAACGAAAAATCCCTCACATAAGCTATATAAGGGATCCCTTATTGGATCCATTTTGTATATATATATATATATATAGGAGGAGGATCTTATAAGGGCTCCCTTACATAAGCCTTATATATATAGAAAGGTTAATTAGTTATAGAAGGGTTAATTACACTTTTTAACCCAAACATTTAAGTAATAACATTTTTACCCTTGAAAAAATTAAAGAAATTACAAATTGGCCCCCGCCTTGTCCCCAACGTGCCACCGGCGTGACCCGTGTCCGACACGTCGATACGTCAACCTCTAGGAGTGTCGGTGCTTCATAGATTCACAAAAGTATTCAAACAAAATGTTTACCCCATGGAATTAATAATCATCACATGTCACACAAAAAAGAAGACTTTTCCAAGCTTTAACAAGTGCCTACTGTATTGTTTAACACCCCCTAGAATGTATTGCGAGTGTTCCGAGAGTGTCTGAAGCATTTTTGTAGAGTGTCCTCGGAGTTTCCAAACCAAAAATGTTGGGAAAGAAAAGGACACTTTGGATTTGACCGCCGGACATGTGTTCAGATAATGTCTGGATGTCGGTGTCCGGCAAGTGTCCGACATTGGTACGTGGCCTCCAACGAAGAGAGTCAATTTGGGACCTTAAAGCAGGTGAGAATCTGGTTTGGTAGCTTACCAAGATCAGACTTTGAATTGGAATTTTAAATAGCAGACGATAGTATTCGTCTTGTTTATTGTCTTCCTGGAATCGCTCCATCTAGGAAATCGGGCATGAAAGACGGGCAACCAAACTACCTTGAAGAGCGGGAAGACCGGCAAGGTATCACACTTATTCGGTTTGAGAGTTCAGACTGTTCAGTAACAGACAGTCGGGGACTGATATTAGAATTTCTAGATGTTCGTGGGCTTTGGGGCCCCTTTCTTATTGAAACTTCCAAACGTTACATAGCTCTACAGTTAACTGCAAGATTCTGCCCAATCTGGACTTCTAGAAGTTTAGGAACACATTTAGGTTCAAAATTATTGTAATAGTTTAATCCAAGTAGGCATAATCAACTCAAGATCGAGAAAAAGGAACTTTTTGCCGAACTGGCCAATCTCAGGAATGAAATAGAACAACTTGAACTAGAGGTATCTGTTAAAGCATCCAACTCAAAACCAATTGGCCATGAGTGAAGAGGCCACCCAAGCTCATATACTAGTTTTGGAGGATATAATTACTCAATATGGGACAAGCTCTAACACTCCCCCCACACATGCGTCGCAATGAACAAACAAAATACAGTGTGCAACGGGGCAAAGAATCAAGAGAGTCTTGGACAAAAGCCTCCGAAAGCCTAGCTCTGATACCATGTTAAAATATCTCACTCAAAACTATATCGCAATGAATGGAGAGGCCGTTCATGCTCATATACTAGTTTCGGAGGTTATAATTAATTAATGTGGGACAAGCACTAACAGTACCCATATCGTTCCCAGCAATATATCCACCACGACACCACTGCAAGGTTGAATATTCGAGTTCGGGTGGCGATAGAGGAAAGCCTTAGAGGCCTTTAAAATACACTGCAGTGCAGGGGAAGCTGGAGATCAAGAGTATCTTGGCATAAAAAGAAAGGACATGATCTAAGTACGGAAAGACAAAGAAAAGCGAATGCAATCGTTTCTAGATTTCAAATTGGAAAAATGATGAATCATCACATCTTGAGTCCGCTTCTATTAAGCTCTGACCATGTCTTAAATTACTACCCATTCAAAGCAAAGCCGTAAAAGTCATCAGGATATGTTTATAGATGGCTCTGGCTTCAAAGGCAATTAGTCTTTTTGGCATAGTACTGGCTAGTGGCTACCTAGAAGCAACTAGCAGCTCTGTGGACTTTTATTCACACCCAACATATCTGTCTGTCATAGTCAGTCTCAAATGAATAATTTGGCTTCCAAACCAAATGTGAAAACAGTAGCACAATGTGCGTCCTGAAATCTTAGTTACCTGCATAAGCTAGCGAAAACAAAACTAGGTGTTCCTTTGGGCAATACTTAGCTATGTGGCTCCGCTGCAGCATCTATCTCTGAGATGACATTGGCGAGTATGACCTACCTCTCTCTCTCTCTAATCTTGATGTATGTGTCCGTAAATATATAAACAGATATATTCATGCAGACATGCAAATTCATTCATAGATGTATAAGTTGTTTTTTATTTTATGAATTATTACATATACCATATGTATGTCAAGTCAGTAAAGTTACGGCATGGTTGGATGATTTTGGGCAGTGGTGCCCTAACGCTGTGTCTGATAAGTTAGTGTAGCAGTGGTTATTGAGAATAGAACACACTCTAAACTGTATAAAAAAAAGGTTTTGTACACTCTAAACTGTATAAAAAAAAGGTTTTGTTATCGAGAATTGAACCATTCTTGTTTGGATACAACTATAAATTGTTAACCTGGCAGGCTCTGCACTCCTGAGCAGGTGCTCTTGTATGATGAACCAACAGCTGGACTTGATCCTATCGCCTCTACTGTTGTTGAAGATCTCATCCGCTCTGTTCATTTGAAAGATGAAGATTCACTTGCTACACCCGGAAAGATTGCATCATATGTTGTCGTCACCCACCAACACAGTACTATTAGAAGAGCTGTTGACAGGTGTTGCTTCTTTCTAGACCGTTGGATCTTGGAGTGTTTTGTTGCTGCTGCTTTGTGATTGTCCTAAACAAACTTATGTTCGATATTTCTAGGTTGTTGTTTCTTTATGAGGGAAAGATCGTATGGCAGGGAATGACTCATGAATTCACCTCATCACAAAATCCTATAGTTCAACAGGTAAAGGATCTAACTGTTATGATAGATATTTGGACTTGTTCTCTTACAGTTCATCTGCTGCCAAATTGGAACTGAGCACCTGAAATTTACTGTGATTCTCCAATATTGAGGTTGTTATTCATTAATTTTGCTGGAGTGGCGTTCTTTTTTGTTTTTCGGTTTCAAATGTTGCAGGGAAGAAAGCAAGGCTTTGCAACTGTTTTTGTGACAGTATCGAATAAAATTGTAGTTTTAGCACATTTCTCCAAATGTTTATTTGCACTCTGGAAGGTTCTGTGCACATCGAATTTTTTGAGAACTTGAGTCCTTACATGGGGAGGCTTGCTTTGGATTTTCATTGTTTCCCTTTTTAACCTGTTTCGTTTTTGAATTAGCTTGTGATTAAACTTTTCTTAATCAAATCTAGTAGTACTATTTGATTTTTATTTTTTTTATCCGAGTAATATTTTATTCAATGTTTACATTATTTATGAGATAGGTTAATCTCGTAAAATATCACATCCTCTGGTTTCTCTATTTTTAGTTTGCATCTGGGAGCTTGGATGGGCCGATCAAATATTAGCTTGTTTACTGGCGTGATAGTTTTGGACTCTAAGGCTTGTTCATGGAACCTTGGGGGCTACCAGATTTCAAGAGAGAGAGAGACCATGTGAAATGGTCAGATGAAAGCACACAAACATGGGTTTTTTTTTTTTCCATTTAAAAACTGATTCTTCATGGAGCCGGTGAATGAACGAGACTCAAGCTGGTGCATTCTCTTTCAGCAATGATCACAATGAGCCTGCTATGAGAATTATCACAACCTTGTAACTGGTGGCGATACAATTTGTTTAACGTGTCTAGTTTCTCCACAAGTGAGGGTTTTATTGAGATCTGAACAATATCAAGTGATCTTAGTTTGATGCAGTGACGCTATACCAAGTTTTTCGAAAGAGTAGTTTGTTGCGGCTGTCGTTGATCTTCTCGTGCAACGTATTAATTGTATTGGTTGGAGGACCTTTGTCATATACTTTCACAAATAACAGCAAATTTGTATCGCGAGAATAATTTTTCCCAGTTCTAGATGTCTACATATTGACTCTTTAGAGGTATTGCGATATCCTGAGAGTGATTCATTAGAGCAAATTGAAACAGGTCAAAACAAAAAGGACCGGCGCAAGATCCTACTTTCTTAGCAAAAGGTTCGCACAGGAATAAGTCTAAAATGCAGTAGCGGCGGTGTTCAGAGACATAAGTATGTATTTTCCACACTTGGAATATCTACATGAAGATAAAGGGGACAGATCTTGGTCGTCTTCCTGTTTGTAAGATTGCATTACAACTCTGCAGTGAAAAACAAGAAAAATAAAAATTATTTTTTATCTCCAATATCTAAACTTGGAAGAACTTTAAGGAATTTCAAATAAACCATTATCTTGTTGTTTGCATGTTGGTTAACCTATTTTGAATTACAGTAGGGAAAGAAGAGAGGACATGAACATGACTCCTTCACCACTCATGAACTCACATATGCATATGCTTCAGATACTTGAGATTCGGTGGAAATTCATGCACCTCTGTTGGCATCTTCCAGTGTCTAAAGATTTGTAACCTTAGTTGGACAAGCTGTTGGCATTGAGAAAGGATCCAATATCGATGTGGGAATTGGCCAATCAGAGTCTCCTCTCGAAATTGTTAGATCCAAGAATTGGAGGGCTTCTTAAACCCACTAATATGGTCTAGTGTGAATGTCCTGCCATCTTCCTGATAACACACATAAAGCTCGCGAAGATTGATCAAATCCGTTGAGTTAAATTCCATATGCTCTACAACTGAAATCTCATTGAGAGTTCGAAGATTTGTCAAATTATCCACTCGAAATGGCCACTTTAAATTTCTAACTAAATGTCTTAGCTGCTTTGCTTTGCATATCACATCAGGTGACTCAGTGGGATCTACTCCACGACTTAGTTCCAGAGTTTGCAGGGTATGCAAGTCACCTATGAACGGTGAGAGTTCATTTATTTTGGTGCTATGGAACTCTAGGTACTTTAAGTGAATAAATTTTCCTATTTCATTAAGGAGTCTTGTCTTCTTCGTCTCTTTGGGATGAATGAATGGAAGGTTCTTAAGATCTAGCACTCTTAGTAATCTCAGCTTCCTGCATAAGGACTGTAATTGTGCTATTTCCATGGATTCATCTTCCAAAAGAAAAACAAGAGAGTTCACACGGACAAATCTGAATGTTCCAACGAAACAACCTCTGAAATCCACAACGAGAGGCTAGTCTTCGACTGTTGGGAGCAAGTCTTCCCTCATAGTTATGAAGGAAATTAAGTTCCTTTGACTTTTCGATTGTGAATTCGTGGAGTAGATCATACACTTGACATGTTGTGATTCTCCTCCAGTTTCTTTCTACACTTGAATCAAACTTCTATCGATTAGCTCTTTCAGTTATTCCTCTACCTTCTCTTGCAAATATTCTTCGTCTTGTTTTATGAAACCCTCTGTCAACTACAACAGACAGTCTCTCTCTGCATCAATTCCTAAGTCTTCAGGAAACAATTAATCCCATGTAAAGAAAGCACGACTTCAAGAAATATGGCAAATCGTTGAAACTTAAGAATTGAGTCATTCTTTACATGGCGCCAAATGTGCTTTTTCAACTTCGGCCACTTGTCGGGATCTTTTCTTCGCCATAGCCCACCCAATAGAACTATTGTTAGGGGTAACCCGCGGCATCTGCTATCTCCTCGCCCAACTCTCCAAACTTGGAAGGCAACCAATTATTTTTGTTTCCAACCTCGTCGTCATAGTTGGGAAATGCTTTACTGCAAAACAATTCCCAAGTTTCTTATTTACCCAAAAAAAAAAAAAAAATTCCCGAGTTTCTTCGTCCTTCAAAAATGGGAGCTCGTGAACATATGTTCTTTGATCGCAAAGCTCAGCAACAACTTTGTTTCGGGTTGTCATGATTATTCTATTTCAATTATTTTCTTCTGGAAAAGCCAAGCTTGACCAAGAATTTACGTCCCATACATCATCAAGCACCACGAAGTATCGACGTCCTTTCAAGTTACCACCTACATGTAGGACTCCAAATCATCTTTCTAATTAATCGATGTTGGGACAAGCTCTAACAGTATCCATATCGTTCCTAGCAATATGTGCCTCTCTTAAGTGTTCTAATAACTAGTTACACCACGGCACAACTGCAAGGTTGAATATGCCAGTTTGGGTGAAAATACTTTTTACTTTCTTAAGTTGGAAGCCAAGTACATGGAAAACATCAACTTCCCCTTTTTTTGTTAATCCAAAAACACCACCTTCAGTAACCGTTTTCCACCATGAACAAACATTGTTACGTTCGGATGGTTGACCTTCAAAGTACGCAAACTTGAACTTCATTGAGGAGAAAACACACACACACACACCCCGATACAGGTGGTGTGGAACGTCTACATATACAAATGGTTTGTGTTTTGTTCTCTCAAAAGTGCTGAATCCCAGCAGCATCTTTTCTGAGTGTGTTTTCTCTAGTGGCATTTGGAGAGAGATATTTGGCAGATTCAAAATTCAAAGGAGTTCAGGGGTTTGGAGTGTTGAGCTAGATTGCGCCTGTAGGAATTGCACTAGAAAATCATTTAGAGCTACTCTGTTCAAAATCTCTTTTGTAACTTTGTTGCTGTGGTGTAACATGTCGGGCTGGAAAGGAATGCAAGGACTTTTGCTAAAAACACCTCTGATGTTCATGGAGTTTGCACAAGAGTTCAGGCTACTATCCGCGCGAGAATTATTTCTTGGAAAAACTTTCCAAGAACTCTTGAGAATATTAGTTTGTGTAATGGCCTGAGTATTCCAGTTAGATTTCTAGAGGGGATCAGTCATTAGTGCTGGCTGTAGTTAGTGTTATTGGTTATGTTCGGTGGGTTAAAGTTTTGTTTTTGTTTCGTTTTTGGGTGGTGGGTACTCCTACTCCTTTGTACAGCTTGTTCATTGTTTGTGGTTGGTTTGTAAAATTATTCACTTACCCCCCCCCCCCCCCCCAAAAAAAAAAAAAAAGCATCTGCGAAATGAAAGAGAAAAAAGAACAATTTGCTTTTTCATTTTCCAGCAGCATAAGATCCATTGCATCACCATAGATAATGCACTCTGGAGATTCACCAAAAAAATTGGTAAAAGAACTGATTATTCTGAAAGACGACCTCACGAAGCTCATGGTGAAGATGCTTCTTCCCTCAAAATTTCATTGTTTATCCATGCGCCTGCACACTAGTGCATTCCTTAGCCTGGTCGCTTGGGAAGGAGTACACCTTCTGGTGCTATATTCTCACACATACCACCCGCTAGTTCTGTATCCTGCGCGTGAGCAAAAGAAAATGCAGTTGAGACTTCATGAATCTTACCCAATTACCTATGCTTTGATTTGTGAGAATCCATCACCTAAAACAGAACCATGACTTGATTGTAGAGAATCCAATGGTTGATACAAGATATAGACTACAGAGGCGTGAGCCATAACTTATTGCTTTGAGTTCGAACTACAAGAAACCTTTAATCATTATGTTTTTTTCTGTAACATGTGAAGAACAATGACTTACTGAAAGTGCAATGGTTGTGGACCAGTTCAGTTATTTTCCCTTATTTTGCATACGTAATTGACCAAAAGATCGAACTCAAGCTGCCTTTTGCAAAATTTGATTCCAATCAACAACCAGTTTCATGTTATTACTATGAATAATTCTCAGTTATGCCTGCAAAAAAAAAAAGAAAAACACCATACAACTGGCTTTTAGATGAAAGCTAGCAAATTACAAACATGAAAGTAATGTTTGGACAAGGGTAAGAGCTTTGAGATCCTGGCCCCTTGAATTCTACATAAAAAGAAAGAAAGCTTAGAAAATGATTCAAAGGCGCTCTGGCAAATTATAGCACGTAACATATTGCTGGAAAAGGAAGTTGCCCATAATAGTTCGGAAAGGAGTTCTAGTGTGAGTTAATTTGAACCATTTATTTACAATGACCAAGATAATAGTCTGAAAAATGCAAGAGCCAATACAAGTCTTATCATGTTATCCTAGAGATAATACCCGCAATAACAACAATTACAACAACAAATGACATCAAGAACAACTACAGCAGCAGCAGAAATACCAACTCCTATCTAGTAGGATAGTAGATTAGACCTCAAGGTCAATATCTCCCTATTAGTTGAGAGTTTTGAATAGCTTCTCAATTTTTAATAACTTGAGAAAACTCACATCAGGGATACTTTAGGCTAGCTTCTCAATTTTCAGTAACTTGAGAAAACCGACATCAGAGGATACTCTGATGCCCATTACAGTTTTTACCCATTTTTTCCACATCAAACATGAGCTTAGGTGGCTCACAGGATTGTAGTACAACCCACCCCTCCATAACGGGTATCAAATTGGGGTATTGTAGACGTAGCTATTGTAGATCTTCTCATTTGTCAAATAGATAAACCAGAAAACTAAAGAAGGGGGCAGAGGAGGAAAGTCAACTCAGAGGAAGGAAATGAGAACAGTAAATAGCGGTAACGAAAATGGCACAAGAAACCTGAATCTGAATGTTAAGGAAAAAAGAACAGCTATGCTAGAACCATACCAAAATCAGTGTGTGTGGGACCCTTGGGCTTTGTGAGTGTGTGTTTGGGCGTGGTTCAAGTCTTTTCCAAAAAAGAAAGTTACTGGAAATGAGAAACTTCACCAAAATGATAAAAACCGACAACATTGTGACGAAACAACTCACCAGACATCAACATTGCTTAATTTATGTCGCTGTACGGGATATGTGCAATCTTGTACCATTCTTGGCCACTGTCCCTTTTGCACCTTTCCACCAGAGAGATACAACCGTATGTAGTCAAAGATCTTAAATTGGTAAGGCGTCACATTGCTTCCAGTGATGGCAGACACATCAAATATGAGCACCACTTAATTTCCAAAGACTGAAGGGACGAAAGGTTACCCAACCACTCCGGTAGTGTCTCCAACCTGAAATGTAGAATAGACAACTCTTTCAAGGCAGTGAGGTGCTGAAGTTTATCAGGCAGATAATGTCCGTCTCGCCACCCCTATAATGTTAGAGATTCCAGGGAAATCAAGGGGTACTCCTGGCGGCGGTGGTTTTGTTGCCAGAGGAGACACTGAAGTTCCACTGAAAAGACTTCAATCTCCAGTACTCGAAGGCTGCTAGCAAGTAATAGTCTTTCCATCCAACTACTCGCCAATTTAGGACACCCTACAGCCTTAAACGTGTGGAGGGATGTGAGGTCGCAGAACTCATCCGAGTCAGCCATTATCAAATTATCGCAGAAATCTAAGTCTAAGTACATAAGGGTTAGTACTAGCAGCCACTTTGGTAAACATGTCAGCAAGGGGCAATGCGAAATCGAAAGCCGTGGAAGAGAGACTAGGCTGCTGCTGATGGCTTCTGTTTCTTTCGATATGGACATTAGATTAAAGCCGAAGTTTACCACCAACTCCTCAAGAGACGCAAGGCCTTTTAGGCCGCTAGGTAAATAAGTTGAGAACTTCAATCCGTCTATTATCAGTTTCCTTAGGAGGTTGGAGTTGCTGCTTTTATCCAACAAATCTTCCAGGAGTACATCAATCCGTGAATCTAGACTAGTCTTTATAGTCAAGCAGGGGCTGTACATCTTCTTTCTTTCTGTGATATAAGGATCAGACAAAATTGCCTGAATCGTCAATTCCTGAACTGATAACAGATGAAGTGGAATTGTAAACTCTCATGGCATTGATAACAGATGAAGTGGAATTGTAATCAACTGAATTGGAATCTTCCAGGAGTACACCAATTTCTGCAAACTCTCATGGCAACCGCCATCGCCAATTGCAGTCCACCCGCCTTCGCCGGCACAATCGAGCAAGATCATCAAGTCAGAAGGCCCCAACATCATCGCCTGGCCCACGGTCTCTCCATCAATCTCCGCTTCATACTCCACCACATCGGCTTGCAAACTTGCATTTCAATGCATTTGAATTCCTGTACTTTTCCCACCTACATTTCTGTCATTCAATAGTATTTATCCGCCACAAAAAGTTACTAATCAGCTTGTTTGGGATGGATTTTTGAGAACCGGTTCTCAAAATCCTTGAAAATTCTTGTTGAAAACCCAAATGGGTTTTAAAAAAAAGAAAGGGCAGAAAATCCATTGGGGAAACCGAATAAGGGAGGGTTTTCGAAACCCGATTCCGAAAACCCAAACAAACAAGCCCTATATGTTCTACTCCCTCCGTCCCGAATTTGTTGTCCGTTTACTGGTTTGCGTGTCATTTTTCAATTACTTATATCTTTCAATCTATAATGTGTTTTACAATTTTGAAAATTTTGTTTAATAGTACTCATCGAGAACTATCAAACAAGATCCATATTGAATATATACAACATTACATATTGAAAGATATAATCAATTTTTTGAGGTGCAGTGAATAGTGAAAATGAACAACAAATATGGGACGGAGGGAGTATAAAAAAAATCCAGCAATAATAAGCCGGAAATTTTTGTGCATATTTTTGTCAAAATTCGGCTTGTATAAGCTGTGCAATATGCCCCGACCTCTAAGCTTCCTCTCTCTCCCTTTTGTTTCGTACAATGACCATGCTTCCACTCTCTTTCTGTTTGTGCAGAGATTAAAAGAGAATAGGAGAATGCCGATCAAAAAAGAGAATAGGAAAAGAATCCCAGAGGTATGTTCATGTGACTACTTTAATTGACTTATTACATGCTTTTGTTTACTGTGAACTTCTTCTTTTTTGGTTTTTCATAATAGATTTAAATATAAATATAAATATGCAAATCATTCTTTATTTCCCTCTCACTCTATTCCATGTTTGTTGTGTTTTATATGTGCTAATGTAGTCGGTTAAGTTTAATGTTAGGGGAAAAAAAAAGGAGTGAAAAAAATATTGGGGCCAATATCAAAAACTGACCCTCAGCTTCATCTAAAAAAAATTAACGTTTAAAGCTACCAATAAAAATCAAAAGACCATTTGAAAATGGAAAAAAAAAATTCCCACAATTTCACTCCAGAAAAATGAATTTCTTTCTCAAATTGGGTTTGGTATAACTCCCTCTTTCCCTCTTTCTCTACTTTTGCATGTTTGATTTACAAACAGGAACTAAAGGATATTATGCGAGGCATAATTAGTGAAGTAATTGAGAGTTCTTTTACTTTTTTGGTCATTTGCTTTACATGAATCCACATCGAATTCAAAAGTCCATGAATAATACGATGCACACGAGATTAAATGATAAGTTAGATACTTTTATGTATACTTTTTTGTTAAAGTTTGACTTGCACACATATTACGTGTGCCCCGACCACTTGGGGGAATAACGCAAGTGTGCATCGAACACTGGGCGGAAAACAAATTTTTAATTTTTTATTAATTGGCATTATGTCTATTCAATGCACGGAACAAAGACAAAAGTATGATTTTTTTATACGAAAAATTGGTCAATAGTGCAAGAGTACGTCGCAGCGGTTACTGTGGTTGCCATACTCAAACCCAACTAGAAATCGACCGCCACCAACATCGTTCGCCGCCAGACTCCGCCGCTGACCGCTGACCCTATAGCCGCTATAACCACAGTGAAACCCTAACTTAAACTGTGCTTTTATGTTTGTGCGTATAGTTCTTCTCCAAGGGTGCAGTATTTCTTTCTTCAAAAAGTAGAGCTCTCTCGCCGTTTCTCCAATCCATGGACTTGGAATCAAGTTACGAAATCGCTCGCACTGCCAGCTTTATCCTTAGCCGGACTTTCACTCGAGTCGCTTTGCAGGTACCCTCTGTCTCCCTCTCTCTCTCTCTCTCTCTCTTCAGTTAAGTCGTAGAAAAACCTCTTTAGAGCATCGCCAATTGAACCTCAAACTTTTACTCGAGCTTTGAGTAAAAATGCTTCATTTGATTGAAAGCCATAATCTAACCTTAAATGTCTGTGAAAATCTTTATTAATCACATAATGTTAGTTTTAGAAGGAATAAGTAATTTTGGTCAAGTGGGAGATTCTTTTGAAGCTGGGTCGCTCTTTGCTGGCTATTCGGGCTGAAACCTAGATAGGGTATTTACGCTAATTGGTGATCTAGACTTAGGTTATAAATACTTCCGGTACGCAACTTGTCAGTGCGCAATGGATATGTTGTCAGTGGGGAACCACATAAAAATCTCTGTGTCCTGCATTATTGTTTGTGGTTCTTGATTGTTCTTTACGCGTCGTGTGTTTGTTGGTTTTGCTGATTTCTCAACATAAAACTCAATTTGGTATAGGGTTGAGTGAAAGAAGTGGAGAGAGTTCCAATGGGCTAAGAGTTTGCGTTTGAGTCTAAAGGCCGGAGATGCTGTGATACTGTCTTCTGTCTGATTACTGAAAAACAGAAAGTGATATAGAGGAAACGAAAGAGATTGTGAATATCTTGACATTGAAATTTTGGTAGCGGGACTCTGAGTGTTTCAGCTCAACTGCTGAATATTTTATTGGCTCGGTCTAGTGTGAAATTTACAGTTCCCATTCTGCTTTAAAGTTGAGGCATTTGTGCGCTGTTGTCTGCTGTGAAAACAGAAAGAAAATTGAATTTTGAGTCTGTGTTTCTATCTTGGATTTATCGTGGAACTTTTGTTGAAGGGAAGGAAAAAGAAGGGAGGAACCCTTTCTTCTTGTGTCGTTGGTTTGATTAGTTGTTTACCCAGAGAATTGTTTGTAAACCATTTCCCTCTCCTTTTTCTCTTCCCTTAACAAATCCAAGATCCAAATCAAGATTAAAGCGTACACAATATCGTTGGTTTGGTGTTTAGAGAGTACTTAAGGGTGTGAAAACTCAACTTGACAGTCTTTTAAAAGTAATTTTCCTCTGCTTCAAACTGGGGAAAATCCATTGTTCAGGATTTGGTATATTTTGATTGCACTTCAGATTTCAAACAGACAAATATAGGAATCAAACTCTTCTTGCATCGACCTTGTTATTATCTTGATTTTTCACTGTGTTAACGTTCATTTTGATAGTTTGACGATCTGAATATGATTTCTTGTGGTTTCTGTTAGTTCCCGGATGAGTTATTGAAGCATTCAACTAGAGTTGCGAGAGCTCTTCGGGATAAGTTTCGGTCTAGTGAAGATAATGTGAGTGATAAGGATATTGGGTTGTATGTAATGGCAGATACAACTTACGGCAGTTGTTGTGTTGATGAGGTTGGAGCTTCTCATATTAATGCTGACTGTGTCATTCATTATGGACATACATGTCTCAGTCCGTAAGTAGCGTTTGATTTTTACTTGATACCCTGGAAAGTTTGGCAAAATAAGGTTTCGTAAAAGTTTTTGCTTTGTTGTTTAAATCACTGGTTGGTATACTTACTGAAACGTAACATTTTACTTATCTTTTCATTTGCATGCTACAGGACGTCGACTCTTCCTGCTTTATTTGTTTTTGGGAAAGCTCCAATTGATGTATCTGATTGCGCAGAGAATTTATATAATTATGCGTTGACTAGTGGGAAGCCTGTGATGGTATGTCAGACATTTCTGTTCATTGTTCTTCTATAGGGTAATTCCCCC